>VDFB02000015.1:18903448-18942469 GCA_007258455.2 Sequoia sempervirens
ATTAAGAATGTTCCACACCAAATGTGGATATTCTTGCCATAGTTGCTTAATCCTCATGGGAAGGTGTTCCATGTGGAAGAAACTAGGGCTACCCATCCACATATGAATGCAACAATACTGATTTCTATTAAGAATGGAATGCTAATTCCTAAGTGCATTGAGTTTCAACTGGGAAACTCTTTATACAAATGTGATATGGAATGCGTTGGAGGGCTTAATGGTTGTTTCCTCTTTAAAAAAGATGGCCACCAAAAAAAAGATTGAAAGATTAATAAACCCTCATTTAAAGAAAAAGTTAATAGTGATAGTCAAGAAAGTCAACTAAAATTAAAAGAGACACAAAATTGTTGGTCAAGAAGAGGATGTGATGATTGGAAATGGGTAGTTCATTTATGACCAATAATATTGTAATGAAAAGAAGTCTATACTAACAATAAAGTGTGTCCAGATGTTAATAAGTCAATTGTTAGCTTGAGGAATGAGAAAGAAACAAAAAGAATCCCCAAAAAGAAAAATGCTTAGGAAATTGTTCTAAGTTAAAAGAAAAGATTCAGGCTAATAAATTGGCACAAGCCTCCGGTACCCAAGGACCATCCAATGCTGCTAAACCAGTTGAACCTGAGGATAATAATAATACCTTGCTTGACAATGATAATGCTCTTGAAGACCAAAGTAGAAATATGAACTGTGTAAACCCTCTGTTCCAAGAGGAATTATTAGACCAAGATATTGATATGGAAATGAACAAAAAAGAAGAGAAGAAGAAGAAGCAAATTCATAGAGCGGACTATAATAAAAAACCTAGAAAAAGAGGTAATTTAGAGAAAATTCCTAACTGTTTTGATAGATTATATAAGAGTCAGAGGTCTCCCAACCGTCACTTTTAATCAATAATGAATATCTATTGTATAGGTTGGGACATTAGGGGACTTGAATCCCCTGATAGAAAGCATATTTTCTGAGATTTTTCTAATAAAAAAGAAATTCGATTTTCTGCTCCTATGAGAAACTAAAGTTGTTGGATTCCAGCTTGAGAATGTGTTAAAATCTGCTTGGAAGAACTCTAAATTTTATGCATCTAGACTTCTAGTCATACCAAGGACAAAGGTGGGACAGCCACTCTTGTTAGTAAAAAATGGTCTAATATTGTGATAAAGTCAGGTTGTTCCTCATGCAATAGGGGGTTCTAGATCATTATTGAAAGGGATAATGTTAATTTGGTATTTGTTCTATGTTGCTAATGATTATTGAGAGAGAATTAATTTGTAGAACTGGTTGGTTTCTACTTTACCTAAGGTTCCCTAGATTATTGAAGGGGACTTTAACATAGTTGAACATAAAGAGGATAAAATTGGAGGAAACCCAATAAGTTGGAAAAGTAATGCATATTATTTTTGGGTAAAAGCTAAGAAGATGTTGAAGCATTTTGATCCACTTGAAAATAACAAGAAAGTCAGTGAAGTGTAACATCCCAAATGGAATACTATGTAGTGTTTGATCAAATAACCCTTACAAATTTCAACACTTTGTAATTAAATTTTGTTGTCACAAATTCGAATCACTGAAATGAATATTAGATTTGTGGAAATCAGATGTATTGCAGCAATAACATATAAATCGTAATCAACACAGCAGCCCAATTTCAATCTATTATTTATTTCTAGTTCAAAGAATTATAGGCAATTCTGAAATTACAGATCTACACCAATTAACACAGCAAACCAGCACCCAAATTATTATGTATGGCGCTAACCAAGCCACCCAACAAATACGAGGAAGGCATTGAGTTAACCATCAAAGTCTAAAATATGGCACTATGGAAGCCACCCCAAACCAGCCACCTAGACCTGCAAATAAGTTGCTGTAATAGCTGCCAAAAATCTGCAATTGTGATGTGGAAACAGTCCCCCAACTCTGCCGCAAGTTCACAATTTGGCCCTATGCAAGCAACCTTCAAATCCATTGACCATATAGCAGCAGCCATGATATTCACAATTTTAAATTCAATTCACAATGTAATTCAATAATGAAAGAATATCTTAGAATGATTTCACCATGAATCCTCGATTGTCTGCCAAAATGAAGCTCCAATGCAATCTCTGCATCAGATCACCCAAATTTGAATCAGGGATTGTCGTTTCCTAATTCAATGATGGAAATTAGGGGGTTTCCATCCTCCAATCTCCATGATAAATGAACAAGATGTCCAAACTATTTGGGCAAATGAAATAATAAACAAGCATACATCCCTTAGCCAAAATCCTTGCTTGTATAGACCCTTGGGCACCCAGCTTTCTCTTAAAAAAAGAGATCTTCTCAAATTCCCAAGTGCCTCTTCCAACACCACATAGGAGGGTTAAATAAAAAATGTTTTAATTACAAAGCCCCCACTCTAGGCACCCACTTTGTGATAATGTTGTATTACAGAGACCCCAACTCTAGGTGTACACTTTATAAAAACACTTTAAATGGTCACTTTATAAAAATGTAAAACGCATAACTCACTTGAGGGTCATAAAATCATTTCCCTAGCAATATTTCCCTAAGCCCATGGGAAATGGGAGATGGGCTCATAGAACAGCATAGAAACTTATCCGAAAATGGGACAAGTGTAATGTGTGTAATGTGCCCAATCTAAATGCACAGAAAATAGTGACTGGAAATTCAATTTCTGGCAAAAACAATGCTCAAATTCTTCATCATGTTCATACTAGATTAAGAGATGAGTAATCATAGAAAACATAGAGTGCTAAATAACCGCCTCACAGATCAATTAAACTTGGAACATAAATCTGTTTAGGTTTGTATTCACAATGAATGCAAATTACATGAGAAACCCGAATCAATCAAGCCATCCGTTCCAGAATCCTGATTTCAGAATACATACTTCTCAAATGGCCAGACCCATGTAATGTTCAAATGTAAGATGAACTCTATGTATGGCTCAGATGCAGACACAAGGCATCCTCTGTCACAAAGTATAAATCTCCCAGGCACAGAAATCAGATCAACAAAATGACTTGCAAATCGAATGACAAGAATCACGAACAACAGGCTGAGGGTTTCATCCCAACTTGACGTGGACCTGCAGGGGGCTTCGTCCCTTTAGGTCTCCATGACGTCTTCTGTCCAGATTCGTGATGCCTAAAACAAATGAAAAGAGCTGATATATATATATAGATATGCATTCACACGCCTTCCAGGAGAGAGGTCAGCCAAACACTACACGCCTTCCTGGAGGTTGGCCACAATAAATTTAAATGTTATTAATTAATTAATAATTTAAATTTAATATTATTATTATGAGTACTATATTTATGTTGGCCCTAAAAATTATTTAATAATTTTATTTATTTATTTATTTTAAATACTAGGCTGGCCGACCCAGCCTAAAATCGGGGACATCACAGTCCTCCCATCCCAAAATTGCTTGACCTCAAGCAATTCGCACTTGTATTCCAAACCAACTGCCTTCTACACCTATATGTCCCAAACAAAATACCAGAATCCCATATCAATCTCAGAGTCATTGCTCTGCCACTCTATTGTGCTACTTTGATATAACTATTGCTAGCATCACTGTAAGATATTGATTCAATCTTGAAAGGAGAGTGGATGCTTCTTGGCCCAATTTGAGTAACCCTCCATCATGTTGCAGATCTTCCTCAAGCCTCCTATAAACCTTTGAGATCTTAATGAGAGGCTGTGTCAACACATTATGGTATAAGCCACTGCAGACGTCATGCTTGCTCATGATCAAGTTTGGCTGTTGTTCTATTCCTGTATGAGTGATGGAGAAGCTACAGCCAATGGTCTCGGGTCTCATTGTGTTTGAATGTTCCTGAATACGAACAAAGGGATCCTTATACCCCAGTCTTAAAGGGAACATTCCTCATCCCTCCAATTTCGTTAGGGTTTTCATGGCAAGCTTGCAACTCCTCGTCATGGAGTTCCTCTTGCACTTGTTTCATGATGTCCAGTAAATCATCTTCTTGGCCCTCCTTTATAGCTTCTTCCTTGACCTCCACTTGTGATTTGGCCTCTGTTATATCCATTACTGTCTCAAGTATCATCATTCTTCTTCTTCGTCCATTTCTTGTTTTCATATCATAATATTCCATGAAGGTCATGTCTCTTCGTATGGCAGCGCTGAAGTCATTGTATTCAACATGGAGTCTTTCCATTTCATTCATTCCTTCCTTTTCCCGAAATTTGGTTCTAAAAGTTTGTTGGATTTGGTTTGATTGAGCCACCAAAACTGCTCCCTTTGTTTCCAACACTTGGATGTTGGTTTAGTCCCTTTAGGAGTTGGACCATTTCCATCATGGTGTCCTTCATGTTGGCCTAAAACTCCTTGCTTTCCCAGATAAATTCCTCTCTGTCATCCATGGCGAGTTACTCAGGCTGGCAAGATGCCAAGCTTTGATACCACTGTAATGTGCCCGATCTAAATGCACAGAAAATAGTGACTGGAAATTCAATTTCTGGTAAAAACAGTGCTCAAATTCTTCGACATGTTTATAAAAGATTAAGAGATAAGTAATCACAAAAAACACAGGGCTAAATAACCGCCTCACAAATCAATTAAACTCAGAACATAAATCTATTTAGGTTTGTATTCACAATGAATGCAAATTACATAAGAAACCCGAATCAATTAGGCCATCAGTTCCAGAATCCTGATTTCAAAATACATACTTCTCACACAACCAGACCTATGCAATGCTCAGATGTAAGATGAACTCTATGTATGGCTCAGATGCAGACTGTAAGATGCTCACTTGAAAAATAAAGCAAATACTTCTGGAACAGAAAATAAAGAACCAAATTGCTGGAAACAAACTTCCTCAGGACTAATTCAGAATTAATTCCAAAATACTAAGTGAATTGTTAGATTGCTATATAATGCAAATGCCACCTGAGCCTTGCATTGAAACATGAATAGAGATATAACTGGTTAAAATACTGCAATAGTATGTAATTGGAATTCGTTCAAATACAACGATGAAAGTATCAAATCCAAGCCCAACCCCTGAGCCAACTTAAGTAAACTTTACTCAGAATTTCTCATGAGTAGCATGCTTATTTGTCCGCCCACTGATCTGGCACATGGGATACTTGCAGCGACGGAGAGAATCTCAGCGACAGTATTCTAGAATCACCATAGTCTCCAAATCTATAGACTCCACCCTCTTCTTTGGATCACGACAGTAAGCCCACTTCAAGGGCGCTTCATGATGCTTTGAATAATGTCGGTGAATGAACGCCTTTAGGGTGCCAACGCTTCTGAAACCTCCGATTGCCTTCACGATGAGATTGAGCCGATGGTCACAGTGTGTGCCCCTTCACTTTAATCTTGGTGATCACCGACTGACGCAATGAGCAATTTGACAAGAATGCAAAGACCAATGTAATCGCTACTACACCTCCACGATTTGCTGGTAGTCTTGGCTTCCAACCAAAATCACAATGCTCTCACACGAATGTCTCAACTTGGCAAGAGAAGTCGTGTCTGGTATGAGTAGTCAATTGTCCAAGCTAAGAATATGGATCGACGTGATGAATCCCGATACTGATCCTAGGCTATCTTCCTTGCCAAACTAGGAGGTGGTGAAGATCACGGCCAAAGCGTGAGCTTAGCCACGGTATCGCTAAACTCGTCTTCCTTCTAGACTATCCCTGCAAAATGGTATAATTGAATTTTAGGAAATGGCAAATATGTTGATAGAATAAATGCACACAAATTCAAAAATTTGAGACTACTTCTAGACTTGTGCACAATTTGGCGAGAGACTAAGTCCTCCCAAATCGCATGGATGCCAATGCATATTCCAAATTCGTGATGCTGACAAGGCATTCAATATAAATACTATAGCCTCCCAAAGGGTCGGCTCACAATAAAGAAAATTCAAATATTATTTTGGTGCCTAACTCAACTAAGTCGGCCAAAGCAATAATAAATTAAATATTATTTATTTAATAATTTAAACTATTATTATTTATTTGAATATTTATTTAATAAATTCAGAAGTGTTAAGAAACACTATTTGTCGTTTTTCTTTTAAATGGGTCCTCATCAAGTGATGGGTACATGACACAGACACAAGGTGTCCTCTGTCACAAAGTATAAATCTCCCAAGCGTAGAAATCAAATCAACAGAATGACTTGCAAATCGAATTACAAGAATCACGAATAGCAAGCTGAGGGTTTCGTCCCAACCTGATGTGGACCTACGAGGGGCTTCATCCCTTTAGATCTCCACATCTTCTGTCCAAATTTGTGATGCCTAAAATATATGCATTCGCACACCTTCCAAGAGAGAGCTCAGCCAAACATTACATGCCTTCTTGAAGAAGGTCGACCACAATAAATTTAAATGTTATTAATTAATTAATAATTCAAATTTAATATTATTATTACCATTGTTCCACGGGGACGCGTCCCCCCCCTGAATTTTTGTCGTCCCCCTGTCCTAGACGTTTTAGGGACTTGGAGATGCCAGGGAGACGTTCCTTTGTCATCCCTCCACTACCACTGGGACATGAGAAATGTCTCAAAAATGTGGGGGACGCCTGGGCGTCTCCAAGACGTCTAAGGGACGCCCAGGCGTCTCCCGCGCAGGGACGTCAAAAAAGTTATTTTTTTTTAAATTTACTTTATTTTTTTGGGTCATTGTGCCTAGGGCTGAACCCTAAAGGATTGTGGGACCCATCTCAAAGCCTCTAAATGAATTAAAAGTCTTCAATAGCTCACTTTTTTACTCACATATGCATTTGGTGTTTTGGAGCAGCTAGGTGAAGAAGAGGAAAACCAGTGAGAAGAGTGAGTGAAAGAGTGAGTTTTAGGTGCTGCAAGTGCAAGAGGGATGAGAAGGAGAAAGAAGAAGAAGAGGAGGAGCATTCTACACCAATTTTGAAGGATTTTTCAAGCACAAGGTAGGGTTTTATGACTGTTTTTCTTAGTTTTTTCAAAAAAAAAATTGTTTTGTTTTCCAAGTTTTTAGATTCATTTTGAAAATGTAGTTTGATGTTTGAAATGGGCATTGAAATGAAAATCAAAACATGAATATGCATTTGCAACAATTATGATTAAAAAATTAATCATAATTTCATATACATGGCTGCAAATGCATATTCATATTTTGAATTTTCATTTCAAAGCTCATTGTTTTTTTTTTCATCTTTCCATAAAGATTCATCATGAAATTTTAAAATTTGTTAAACTACGCTGAAACTAGGCACTTATAGAATTTATTTGTTTATTGCAGTGTCACAATGAGCTCTCATGACATCAACATGAGAGAGGATGAGGTTCATTCACATAGTGATAGTGATCCTCAATATGCACTTAAGGCTGAGGGGGATGACCATGGGGCTGTGCATGAAGTCCAAACTAGTTCCATGGCAAGTGAAGCAAGTACTTTACAGAGCCCTTCTACAATATTGGCAAAGTATGCTAGGGGTCCTTTTAATACCAAATCCCCTCTCAAACTATTTGCAACAAAAGATCTAAGCAGGCAAAGGGCAACATCTGGTGGCACAAGGAGGTGGAAGTGCAACTTGTGTGGTGAGGGGTGGTATGGGAGCATCACTAGAGTCAATGCACACCTTCTTTTCATTAGAGGAAAAGGTGTGGAGATATGTGATTTTTTGACAAAACCAGAAAACTTAAAATTTAAATTGAAATAAATAAGTTATGGGGTGTTCTTGATGATACTCTAGCTGCACCTGTTCCTACTACTTTGGTTCATAGGACATAGCTTCAACATAGCCAGCAACAGAGATCCAGCCATACTTTGCAAACGAGAGTAGGAGGGACACCAGGTTCTTCTTCTAGTGCCTATGCAGGAGAGGGGAGGGGGAAATGGAAATTGCAAGGTCAAACTCAAAGTAACCCCATTGCAGATTTGTTTAATGTGCAGCTCAAGGATGAGATAGATGATGCCATTGGCAAATTCTTCTTTGCCAATGGCATCCCATTTCATGTTGCCCGATCTCCTTATTATAAGGATATGATATTGATGGTGGCAAAGGGAGGACCATCATATGTGCCACTAGGTGAGACGAAATTGAGGACCACGATCTTGGATAAGAACTATTCCAAGATCAATTTGTTGATGGAGAAGATGAAGGAGTGTTGGGTTAAGACATGATGCAGCATAGTCATGGATGGGTGGACAGACATTAGCCATCGTCCACTCATTAACATCATGGTTACATGTACTGAGGGCCCATATTTTCTTAAGGCAGTTGATTGTTCAGGGCATCACAAAGATGCTGATTTTCAGTTTGAGGTTCTCAAGGATGCTATTCAGGAGGTTAGGCCACAAAATGTGGTCCAAGTTATGGCAGATGTTGCACATGTGTGCAAAGCTGCAGGGAGACTTGTTGAGGCTACTTATAGGCATATTTGGTGGACACCATGTTGTGTGCATGCCATGAACAATGCACTCAAGGACATGGGAAAGATTGATTGGATTAGAGCAGTGGTTAATGATGCGAGAGATGTGCAAATGTTTATCTGCAACCACCACACATCACATGCACTTTTCAGGACCTTCGCTAAGGAGTTCCTGAAACCTACTGATACGAGATATGCTTTCCTATTTCATTCTCTTGGATAGAATGATTGAGTTGCAAGAGGCACTGCAACTCATGGTCATGACAGTAGATTGGAGTAGGTGGGCTGAGTCTAAGACAAAGGAGGGGAGGAGGGTGAAGGATATGGTGAAGAGTGATGTGTTCTGGGCTGATGCAAAATATATTGTTGCCATCATTAAACCTGTTTTCCAGGTTATCAAGTATGGGGATTCGGATGCACCTAACCTTGGAGAGGTGTATGAGTTAATCGATTCTATGCTTGATCAAATGAGGGTTGTTGTGCGAGAGAGGGACCCCACATTAGCATTCTACCACGAGCACATTCAGCCAATCATTCATAGGAGATGGGAGAAACTAAACACTCCCTTGCACATGGCAGCCTATGCACTTAATCCTAAGTGGTACTTGACAAGGTCTGGTAGACTGACACCAATACAGGATGCAGAGGTGAAGGCAGGGTTCTTCAGGTGCATTGATAGGATGTATGATGATGTAGATGTCAGTGTGATTCGCATTGAGTGGACCAAATTTGCCACTCTCAAGGGTTATTCAGATGCAGCCAAGATGGATATGCGAACTCTGGCACAGGAGGACCCAATTTTGTGGTGGACTTGCCATGGATCAAAATCTTTGACTACCACTCTAGCCATCCAATTGTTATCTCAAGTTTCTAGTTCTTTAGCTGCTGAGAGGAACTGGTCTACATATAACTTCATCCACTCTCTTAAGAGGAACAAGACTTACCACTAGGAGAGCAAAGAAGCTTGTGGCTGTACATAGTGCTTTGCGTCTAATTGACCACAAATCACTTTTGTACAAAGAGAGTCCAACAACACAATGGGATGTAGATCTAGAGGAGCCAGAACAAATTGATGAGGATGCTTCAATTTCGGCTTCAAATGCAGGGCTGGTTGGTGTTAGTTCGGTTGAGCTTGATTGTGAGGATTCCAGTAGTTCGACTGATGAGGAGTTTGCGGACGATTAGAGGCCTCCCTTCACTACATTTTTGCATTTTGTACTTATTTTGATTATGATATCTCATATCAATGTACTCATGCTACTCATTGTAATCATTTTTATCATTATGATATGATATTACGATGTGACGTCATATTTTCGATATTCATATAATAGAAATCTCAAATTCGACAATTTCATTTGTCAAATTTTAATATTTTATTTAATTACTAATAGTATTCAAGTATTCAAAATGTTAGTATTTACAATTTTACTAGTTTGCCAAAGTTTAATTTGAAAATTGAAATGTTATTTTGAAACATCTTTTTATAACTAGTTATTCAAGTACCATATGTATATCAGTGCCGCCCCCCCGCCATCCCCAAACTTAGACCCCTTGTCCCCCTATCCCCAAGACGCATCCCCTTCAGGAAACTCCGTGGAACACTGATTATTATGAATATTATATTTAGGTTGGCCCTAAAAATTATTTACTAATTTTATTTATTTATTTTAAATACTAGGCTGGCCGAACCAACCTAAAATCGAGGACATCACAACAAGACAAAAAGTATTTGGTTCACATGGTGCAATTGCATAAAGGATGAGAAGAGAATCTACTCTAGACTGGATAGGTTCTATGTTCAAGAGAATTACTTTTGTTTTGAAATTGATTTTAAAGAGAATTGTATCCAGGTGATCCCCTACATTATGTCACACCACTACCCTATTGAAACTAATATCTTGTTCAAACAAAATAAGAACACTGAGAATGTTAGAAAGGAGAATTTATTTCAGTTAAATGTTGAGTTGTTGAAAACTAACAATTGTATGGAAGTTATCAAAACCTTAGGAAAAATCAATAAATATTTCTTCCCCAATAAATTTGTTATCAATTATTGGGAAATTTTAGTGGAGGATTGTACATCTCTTTTCCAATGGTAAGAAATATGCCCTTGGTAGAAGGAGATATGAGAATTGCATATAGGATAATCTACTGGCAAAGGAATCTCAGTTACAAATGGAACTTAATAACCACTTTTTAGTCGATGAGCTAGGTGAGATCAAGCATAATCGAGATGCCTAAAAAGCATAAAAGATGCTTGTAGAGCATAAAAGCACAAGGTTCCAAAAATAGAGCCAAAACGAATTGGCTTTGAGGGGGCCAAAGGCTTTAAATACTTCTTTAAAATACAAAAAGCTACAAGCAGTAAGGAGGAAATTGGCCCTGTTCCAGTTAATGAATTCCAATGTAATAAAATGATGATATCAAATAAGCCTTCAAAACTTTTTATAAGAATTTAGTTTCTGAAAAGGACCACTCAAATGTTTGTAAGGAAGCACAAAATGTTTGTAAGAATGTTATACCAAATAAATTAGTAATGACAAAATCAAGTTTGCTATCCAAGCCTTTAAAAATGGCAAATCCCTGAGTGCAGATGGATTTCCCAATGAGTTCTATAAAGCAATAAATAATTGGGTTGTCAAGGACCTATTTCTAGTATATAAAGAAGCCATTTTTAAGGCTCCTTAGGAGACAAAATTAACAGAGGGATTATTAAGTTGCTTCCTAAATTAGACGATAATTCTAATATTAAAATTTGGAGGATAGTTCTAATATTAAAAATTAGAGGCCAATTACTTTAGTAAAAGTCTCATACAAAATATATGCTAAAGTCTTGGCTTGGCTAATATTCTACCAAGATTCAGTAACAGCATGCACAAAAGGTTCATTAAGGGTAGATACATTCTTGAAAAGCTTTTGATTGGGTTAAAAGGAATAATCAAAATGTGGAAACATTGTTACTTGACTTTGAAAAGGCACACTGGGGTGGTCATTCATCTTACTTGTTCTAAATGCTTTTGGTTTTCCAAAAGTATTCTACAGTATGGTTAAATTTAAGTTTCAAGATGCCTATACTCAAACTGACATCAATGGGTATTTAACTGAGCCTTTTATTGGACAGAGATCTATCAAACAAAGTTGCCTTCTTGCAACTCCATTATTTGTTATGGCATTTGATGATCTACATTATATATTAAGATCTTGCAGATTTGATAGTATGGTTAAAGGTATCTCTTTACCTAACAAGGACATGCTATTAAATATTCAATTTGCTAATGATACAACTATGTCTTCAAAAATGGAAGAGAAATTTGATAATGTAATCAACAAACTTAATATATATTATCAAGCATCAAGAGCTAAAATTTCTAATACTAAATCTATTTTATTAAGCTCGTATGACAAACCCCCTGAGTGGTTTAATAGATGTAAGTGGCAATGGGGTAAATCTGATAGACAAGTCAAATATTTGGTGATCCCATTTTTTGTGAACCCATCATTGAAAAGCATGTGGAATTGGTCGTACTGTAAATGAAGAACAAATCCAGAAAGTGAAACAGCCACTATCTCTCATTGGCTGGTAGGTTTCAAATTCGTCAAAAAATGCTATCCTCTTATACCATTTACTATGCATTGGTTTGGTTGTTTGGTAGTTGTCAAGTTGAGAGCATCCAAAAGTTAAGATTGCTTCTTCCTGGCAATCTATATATGAATAGGGTTTTTCCTCACTGTAAATTTCTTTTGGTTAACTTAGCTGTGTTTTGCTTTTGTAAAAATGTTTTTTTGGCCCTTGAATACTGTTTTAAGTTTTTATTCTTCATATCTCATCTTGGGAGTGCCCCCAATCTAATTTCTATACATGTTTTGCAGTTGTCTACTTATGCACCCAAACAGAAGTAGGTTATCTGTGGACCTACCTGTAGGTCTACATAATGTAGGTTGAGACAGCCCCAGCACATGCATTTGCATGTTTCTAGATTTGTGCTGAAGAGAGGGATGATTGATCTCTTTCTTTGGTGCCTCCACCCAGCATTTTCACTTTGTTTCTCTAACCCTTATCCCTCTTTCAAAACCCTATCCCTCGTATCTCTTTTCCTTCAAAGCATTAGGTTAGTTTGTAGTTTAGACAAGAAGCTGGTCTTCTTCAGAGGTTGCTCACACTTGAAAGTTGTGTGTGAGCAATCCACAATTAAACTATCCCCCCATTTTAGCATCTCTAGCCTTCCTGGCCTCAACTGTCCATTTGGGAGAGGCCAACAGTAAGTGTAATGAGAAATTAAGGAACGGAATTTAGTTAATCAATTGAGTCAATTAGATCTTCAATTGATACACAAACATATAATAATCCAATTCAAACGTGCTGATGGTATGCAGGTGAGCCTTGTCAGGCCGACCTAATTACAGGTCAACTAGGAGAAAAAGTGAGGAGCTTTTTCCAAATTTGATTAGATTAAAATTGTTGTTGTCATTGAAGTTAGTTAAAATGAAACCAGGTGTAATTATGATGTCATAAAAGATGATATGATCACAGATTTGTCTTGATCTATCTTTTTAGCTTGAACGCCAACTTTAATCCAGGTCTTGAAACTATCCACCATTGTCTTGAAAAATGTAGTTACTGGTTTCACAATGAAGCACCAATCTCATAAAACTTGTACTTGATCAATATAACCAAAGGCAGCAATAATAATGGTTAAACAACCTAAACTCATAACTATTGTAAACAGCAATGATAGAGAGTGTCTAAGCAAAGCTGTTTCTGACATCAACTACTTGTACAAACCCTTTATTTGTCTTTTAGCTAAGGGGAATAAATTGAGAGAAAGAGAGACTGTTTGCTTGATTGGATCAGCTAGATAAATAAGGTCAAATGGGATAATGTTCGGCAAGTTGGTCCAGTTAACCCTAACTTAATATAACATTTAGAAAATTATTGTAGCTCAATCAAAAAATTAAGCAGATGGGTCAGGTAACTAAAGCAGGACAGCAATGAGATAGAAAGGGAGACTCAAGCTCATCTCTTTTTAATTATCAAGCCTTTTCAGCATGGCAAGAAGGGAACCTCGGTGAACTCCTATGAGCCAAGCATCTTCCCTAATTGAACCGCTTAACAGTTTGAATTTTGATGTCATCAAAGTTCGAGTAAGAACAGGTGTACTTATGATATCATAAATTATCATATCATCTCAAACAATGTCACCCTCTTCCTCTGGTTTGTCACCTTCGTCCATTGTTATGGAAATGTGATTTATGATTTCACCGTGAAGTGATGACCCATAGAGCATAACACACAAGAAAGTCAACTATGAATTTTAAAATACCTGGAAAAGTGACAAATATGGATAAAGATCAGAATCATGAAGGAAATATTAAATGGAAAAGGAAAATCATGAAAGAAAATATTTTAGAGAAAAAATGGAATTAATTCTAACAAAATATATGATATTTGAATATAATCAACTCAAATGAAACAATTTAAGTTATTAACAACCAAATTTTCCCTGATTTGGTTGTTATTAACAACCAAATTTGCCTTGCATTTGTTTCAAAGAATTTTAAGTTGATGACTGAATGAAGACCCATGGTCATAAGTCATGTACAAACATGATGAATAAGTCAAAAACGTGAACTTTGAGAAAAGAACTTGCATATATGAGGATGAACCCATTTTACTGTGAATTAATTTTTTTCACATGTCAAATGTTGGGCAAGAACATGCAAGGATACATGAACAAAAGCACCTTAAGGGAAAAAAATTACTTGCTAGAAAGTAGAAACATAAAGACAGTTTAAAATTCTTGTTTGTGCCAATGATTTGTTAATAGTCAATCAAATCTGAGGAGAAGTTTTCTTCGTACAAAAACTATTTGACTAATTCTCGAGCCATAGAAATCAAAAGACTTGATAATTTTAGTTCACAGGTGTACATTTTCATGTATCTACTACTCAAGGTCAACAATCATGGTAAGGTGGATTAGAAAAGGGTAGTATCTAAATAAAAGCAGCGATTATGATAGCAATGGCCACTCTGGAGAAAGGGAACAAATTGCAGTCTCTCCAGCTTCTACTAGTTATAGTAATATAGTCCAATGAAATAATAGTGACTCAGATCTATTTATACTCTATATGCTAATGCCCAATTTTCGTATGCAATTTCAAGTCATTTGCTTTAGAACATGTAATAGGATCTAGGCTCTCCCTAGATTATTGTCTATGTATGAGTACTTGCAAATTTACTTATTATTGGGCTTAAACTCAATTATTTTAAGTTTTCCATGAGCAATCTCTAGCAAACCGCTTCTACTGAGTCTTGTAAGATAATTCTTCTCAACATTTAGGATGATGATGAAACAAGGTAGAATTACAGTATTTAAATATACAATATACTCTTTCAGAAAGTAGATTAGCAACATTAGCCTACAGTCCTTGGGAACCCTCTCAATAACTAGCCACTTCTCTAGTTCAATATAGAATATTTTTTAAATAGAAATGATTCTACATTGGGGAAGGCACTATCTTTCACAAGTCATTCATCACTTAAATTACTATTAAGCACAAAATAACTCATGGAGAAGTTGACCCGATTCTAAAATGCATATTCATCCTCTCTTTTACTGTCAACTTGGATAGCTAAACAGTAGGATTTCACATATTTTTCTCAATATCAATACATCTCAACATAATGCTGCTTTTGCATCAACTGAGAGTTGCTTCTTTTGAAAAATTGTGTGCAATGCATTGTTTCTTTGCAACCTGGTACAATTACGTTTCAACAGAAAAATGATGATTTATAGGTGACTTGTTCTACTACCAAAACAGATATTGATAAGTCTTGACCCAATGCTTTTGCTGTTCTTTGAAATAGAATTGTTACTTTCACAAGATGCTATCATTGAACATGTAATGAACTTAACATGACATAAAATCTTATTAAATTCTCGTAGTAGAAGTAGCTTATATATTACCATTACAAACCATGAACAAAGATGTTATTTAGCAGTGTACATCATACTCAAAATCCAGCACAAATTTAAACAAGATGCTTCATAAAGACCCTTGTGCAGTTCCGTTAGGAAGTTGATAATTCTCTTCCTTCATAATGAAACTACTTCCTATAGGTTCAGAGGTCATCAAGGACTTGGGCTTGTGTCATACTCCTCAGTGGCATAGTTATACATCCTCACATAATCAGTGTTTTCTCTTATCACTGGATCATTTCTTTGATTGGTCACTTGGGGCCCACGTGACAGTTCCTTTTCCTTTCCAGCAGACCAATAATATTGTTATTTCATTTATGCTAGGCATATCTGATTAATATAACCTAGGACAAGTCCTACCTGGCATTTCCTTTCAAGCTGATCAATTATTCTTATTCCTACTGGGATCCGCCAAGTTCCTTTTGTGGGTTCAAACATTTCTCATTAATATTCCTGGCTGGGGCTTCTAGTCGAAGGCGTTCGAGGTGGAGTGTATCATTTGTCTTGCTCCATTTACTCTTTGCTGACAACTTCAGGCTGCATTGAAGTTTCCTTCTATTCTTGATGGACGTGAGCATTAGAACCTCTGCACTGATCTGCTAACAAATATCAATCTATTATGCCTGGCGCAACCATATATGGATAAAGACAATGGAAAACCTCATGTGGACTAGCATTAGAGATGGTGACAGCAGCTACATTATTCACAGTGCCCCAAAATGACTGGGAACTGTTACAAATCCTGCTCGTCTGTTAAGGGTTATGGGTCACAACTTTAGTTGCTGTCATGCTGGGCATTGAAAGTCAGATCATGATAAGTATTATCTGCTGCACCATGTTCTGATTTGGCAGTGATGATTCCCTGCCCAACAGTTATTGGTGACTGCCCCTATTTGGATCAAAACTATTTGTTGACTAGAAGAAATTTATCCATCTTTCAGGGGGCGGAGGGGGCTGGTTTCTCCTCATAAAGAAGGTATGTTTTGTTTATTCCGGGAGAGGCTCATGGGCAATATAGAAAATCAGGAGTAAGAGGGGGTTGCGATGGACAGATAACAAGGAGAATATAGAGCAGTATTGTAATATCTTCCTCCTTATCTGAGGACTGAAAGACGTATAGAAGTGGGATAATATCAATTTTGTTCTCCCCCTCAGCTGGTTGTAACAGAGAGTGAAGTGAGAGGCTCTTTGCATGAGATAATTAGTTCCCATAGGCCTGCATGACTGTGTATGCCTTTAAAGCAAGGTTGAAATTTAAAATTGAGAAATAAAGATCCTATAATGGGTTGTAATTGCTTCCGTAATGCATGATGAGTTGTTTTAGGTATGTGGCTGCAAGGAGCACACTGCCATTCATTTGGCCCTCTCTCCTTGATCTGCAGTAAGAGGTATTAGAGCTGGTATGGTTGCTGGCAATGTCAAGGAGAGTTGCATAAGATGGTAAATTTGTTGGGTTGTGTTTCTGGAAGATCTAATATTTTGTTGCAGGAGTCCTGTAGCTGTAGAGAACTGCATGTGAGAGAGGAAATGGTGATAATAAGAGAATGAGTGTTAAGGGTATGTTGGCTGTCCTCCAACAAAGGTAGTGTCGAGTAGAAGATATGCTAATGTCCTCCACTATGTGGGAAGTGGGTAGAGGGGGTTTTGGGTATGTATTTTCCAGTACCATTGTTGGGTAGAGGATAGTTATGGATTCTAAGAGTGAGTGGCTGAAAATGTCTTCAAGGAAGAGGACAAGGGTAGCCTTGAGAAGGGCTATAAAGTTTTCATTCGTGGGGTAAAGAGAAACTGCTTCTAAAAAAGGAAGCTGGAAAAGGATAGAGTTTATGTCTGCAGAGATAACCAAGATGTTAGGAATCCTAAAAGAGAGTAGCGATGAGATGAGGAGAGAAGAAGAGAAGGGAAATGCTAAGTCCCTTGATTTGTCTAACATTGTTGTTTGCAGATTTGAAGGAAGGTAAAGACAAAGAAGAGGAGGTCATCATGCTAGAGAACAGAAGAGTAAATTGTAGTGGTGACAGAAGTTTGAAAAGCACAAATTACAGAAGATAAAGGTGTTGTTGCAGAAGTTCCTTTTGAGGTAGTAGACAGTTAAGAAGTTGAAATGATGGCTTGTAAAAACCCTGTGTTTTACCATGGAGTTGATGAAAAGAATCTCTTGCTTCAAGAGAAGATGAAAAAGATCAAGAGTTGTTCAATTCAAGTGGGTCTTCACATGAAGATTTTATTGCAGCAAAGAATAGTGAAGGGGAGGAGGAAAATGGATTTCTTGAAATGCATCTTATGATTAAGAATTGTGATGTAGAGAACTGCCCTTTGGAGGACCTGAAAATGTTGGTTAAAGTGGATTAATTTGAAGAGAAGTACCTCAATGAGGTACCAAATGCATAGAGTGAAAAGATGTACCTCGAGATGGTACAAGAAGCATAAGTCACAATTGTTGAACCTGAGGTGTTTGCATAAGCAAATGAGGAGATGATTACATTTGATAAAATTTGGTTGTGATGATTTATGTGCTAGTAAAGTGGAGAGCAAAGAATGGAGAAAGAAGTCTTGGTGGATTTGGACA
Organism: Sequoia sempervirens; assembly: GCA_007258455.2. Lineage (NCBI taxonomy): Eukaryota > Viridiplantae > Streptophyta > Pinopsida > Cupressales > Cupressaceae > Sequoia > Sequoia sempervirens. Next base: position 18,921,399 of record VDFB02000015.1, read on the forward strand.
GACAACAGTGGGTTGAATCCCACAAAAAATGATTTGAGTGCAAGAGATGATGACCTTTGGTGAAGGTGGATGGATAGTGGTCAAATACCACAAAAAGAGGAAAATGATGGTGGAGAAGAAACATTAGGAGAATATCAGTTTATGGTGGACAGAAGTCCATGAGATGCATGAAAGATGATGACCAAGTTAGGTAGAGGGACATGGGATTTGTCCCAGCTAAGCACTAAAAGAAGCGAAGGAAGAAATGTTTTGAAATACTTGTTTCAATAATGGAGCTTGCTATAGAATGTGTGTTTTTCAAAAGGGTGGTTCTACCACTCCACTCTAATTTTGTGAGCTATTCTCACAAACTTTTTATTTGGTGTGTTTGATGCAAGAGCATCCAAATCCACAGGCAATTCTACATCACCCAAAAACACGGTTATCTATTTTTATAGTTTTGGCTCTAATTTTGGTATGAGCTTTTAGGATTACTCCTTGGAGGCATAGTTGAATATCCTCACCTAATGAGTGTTTTCTCTTACCATTGGGATCATTTCCCTATGATTGGTCACTTGTGGCCCACATGCCAATTCCTTGCTAGCTCACCAATAATGTTGTCATTTATTTTATGCTAGGCATATTTGACTAATATAACCTAGGATAAGTCCCGCCTGACATTTCCTTTTATGCTGACCAATTATTCTTATTCTTGTTGGGATCTGCCAAGTTCCTTTTTGGCATTGAAATCCTTCTCATCAATATTCCTAGCTAATAGTTTCTTGTCAAAGACGTTTGAGGTGGGGCATATCATTTGTCTTGCTTCATTTACTCTTGGCTAACAACTTTAGGCTGCATTAAAGTTTCCTTCTATTCTTAATAGAAATGGTTGTTAGAATCTTTGCATTGGTCCTCTAACAAATGTCAATCTATTATGCCTAGTGCAACCATATATGCTTAAAGACCATGGAGAACCCCACATGGACTAGTATTGGATGGCGATGGCAGCCACATTGTTCATGGCACTCCCAATATAATTGGGGACCGTTACAAATCTTGCTCATCTATTAAGAGTCATGGGTCACAACTTTAGTGGCTAGTATGCTAGACATTGAAAGTCAGATAACGAAAAGTATTATTTGTTTTGCCATCTTCTAATTTGGCTATGATTATTCCTTGACCAACAGTTATTGGTGACTGCCCCTATTTTGGATTGAGCCTATTTGTAGGCTGGAAGCGACTTGTCCATCTTTTGGGGAGCAAGAGGGCTGGTCTCTCCTTATAAAACAAGTATAATTTGTTTATTCTGGGAGAAGTTAATGGGCAATATAGAAAATCAGGAGCAAGAGAGTTCTGTGGTGAACAAATAACAAGGAGAATATAGAGTAGTATTGTAATATCTTCCTCCTTAGTTGAGGATTGAAGATATATAGAAAAAGTGGGATAATATTAATTATGTTCTTCCCCCTCAACTGCTTGTAACAAATAGAGTGGAGTGAGAAGCTAATTTTATGAGAATCAATTCTTGTAGGACTGCATGACTGTGTGAAGCAGGAGCATCCTTACCTAGTTGGTTTGTCGTAGCCAGGTTGGACTCAGTGGAGGCTCAAGCATAATAAAGAGGAGGATAGATTAGAAGAGAGTTCAAGGTTAGAGGTATTAGATTCAGTACTCATCATAGGGCTACAGCCTAAGTCTTCAACCATTGTGGCAGATTATGATTTATTTGAGAATTTAATAAAATAATGATGGATCTTTTGGAGGCTGGATTTTTCCCTCTTTGAGAATTTTCCAAGGTATGTCTTGTGTTATTTGACTACGGTTCCTTGTTTGTGTGTCTATTGATGTTGACTACACAGTTGGGCAGTCCTTCATTAGACCCTCCTACCATGACTACATCACTATGTGTGCCTTTAAGACAAGGTTGTAATCTAAAATTGAGAAATAAAGATCGCGTTATAGGTTGTGATTGCTTCTATAATGCTTTATGAGTTGTTGTAGGTATATGGCTACAAGGAGCAAGTTGCCATTCGTTTGGCCCCCTTTCCTTGATTTGCATTAAGAAGATTGAATACACCATATCTCATTCAACTTTTGTATCATTGGCAAGTGAGGGGAAAGCCATTCACATCCTTTGATGGAAATGTAATTATCTAATGCTGTTTCAACTATAATTAGTCAATTATTGTAATGTCCCCTTATTAACAGTAGGCTAGCTTGACCTAGAAACATAAAATGCACAAGTTAGGATAAGGGATCTTGTAAATGAAACTTGCCTTTAGGACCTACGCACATCATGCATAATGAACAAATACCACACAAATCCTTTATCATAGTTAGATTAGATAATTCAAGTTCTACATATTAAGAATAAGGCAGATGCATTACTATCCTAGTGTATTTAAATGAAAACATCTCATTCTTATATAACCTATTACTATGTACTGAATAGATTTTCGTCCTTCCCTCTTTCCTAACCCCAATGAAGGATGGTAGAATTACTGTGCCAAGGGCATGTGAACAGTCTCCAAGTGGACTCCCTCAAGGTTTCCAACCTATCTTGGGACCATCCATCAAGTGACCAAATTACCCCGCCTCTCCCTCCACAAACTCCCTATCCTCAATTGGGTATTAGCAAAAGTGAGTATGCTCAAAAATCCATTCTTATGTTAAAGAATCATAATTGCTTATAAGGTTCAATAATTGCTGCAAGCATCATTATTGCACAATTACATATATATATGTGTGTGTGTGTACCCTCATCTCTAATTGACTTCAATTTATATCACTATTTCTAATAAATATTTATATATCCTTGTGTATATATTCTATACAAAGATCTATATGTATATTTCTATTCCTACTTGAATTACAGTAATTCTATTGCATGAATGTATGTATATATAATTGCAGTGATAATAAAGCCTACCACAGAAATAATGATTATAAATAATAAAATATAATAACTATAAAGAATAATATTCACCAATAGCTAAAATATATAACTACATTCAATCACAATAATAGAGCATACCCCACTCTGTATAAATCTGAATATGCCTCATATAACTCATCCCGTATTTGCTTTGGTTAAGAATATATCACTAGATTCTTTCTTTATTTCCATCCATCCATCCATCGCTGCCTCCTTTGTTGGGCTTGCTTGCCTTTTATACATTCGATTTCAAGGGACATGACTTTCAGCGCTGCTTTTTGGGATCGGCTCATTAATGTTTGGGATGTTTGTTAATTATATTATTGTTTGTGCAGTCTTAATTGATCAGTTTTGGGAATCAGCCTTAGAAGTGTTTATGCCTTTTATTGTCTATAGTTTATTTTGTATTTATCTTATTTAATATTGTTTCTTCTATGGTTTCTTTGGAATATAGATTATTATATTAATGATATTTACAATTTTTACATATTTTGCTATAATCAGCTTTATTATTATAATTATAATGAGTGTCTATGATAATCATGATGTAGATAATAATGGTTAAATTATTATTAATATCATATTTATAATTATAATATTATCTATGATAATTATAATTATATTTAAATTGCAATTTCTCGTATTTGTATTCTGATATTTATTTGTATTTTGATATATTTGGTGTTGCAATTTTGAGGGACGTGACAATTATGCATGCATGGGTTTTATTTGTGAAATTCATGATAGGATAATTAATCAATTGTTTTCATAATTAATTAATTATGTGTGTTGGGTTTAGAAATTGATTATTTAATAATAAATTATTAATTAGTTGTGGAGAGATGTTAGTGGATAAAAATGGGAATTAATCAATTAAGAAAAAATTAATCAGAAAAGATTAACTAGCTATAATGCAATTAATCAGCAAATGGAATGTGATTATATAATGCAATTAATTAATTTAATTAATTAAATACACTATGTGATGATGCTTAAGGGAATTGCCTAGGATGAACTAATGCTTAGATTATGTGTAGAATTGTCAATAGAAAGTGGTGTAATTTAGGTGTCTACACAACATACCATTTCCAATCTTTTCATCAAAGAAAAATAGTCTACACCATAAATTTGTGTTAGACATGCGGAAGCACAGCATCAAGAATTACTTGAAAGGATTCATGATCCTAATTACTAAAATATAAACTAGGGGCAGCTATACTATACTCCAGTACACCAAATGTAGATTTAAAGTGAAATTCTCTCAATTACCTTTCCATGCATTTTTCAACTTACAATGATTGCCAATAGCCGTGGCATTTGTAATCAAAGACTAAATAGAAAACATCGAAACATCTCAATGCAGAAAAACACACATAACATGCAACACAAGTTAACTCTAGTGAAACCCTCAAATGGGCAGGAAAATCTAGGAAGAGTGTGTCATGCTCCTCATACTGTAAGGCCCACCCATGTTAACTCTTGTCTTGTCCTTATGCTAGAAGATGTATTCAGGACCTGTTTGATTAAAGATTAGATCATATTTAATCATGTATTGTTCATATTATCATGATGTTGTAATTGAGATGTTATTATTAAAATGTGGATTATTATGACATTGGTTGATTTTTCTATGTGCTTCAGCTATAGTTACATTTTGAGCAAATGTGCACATAATGTTTGACTTGAGTGCATAGATATAAGTAAAATCCCAATAATGGTTAATTCAAAGGCAAACACATGGTTTGTTTGTTATTGTTAACCCATCCAACTCACCTAGGAGTAAAGGGTGTGACTAGTATATGCAACCAATGAAACCCTATCCAAATCACGTGAGATTCAAGATGCCCATTGTGTAAAACTAGTAGTGTACCTTCGCTCCTTGATTGTCATAACCCTCTTTTTTTATCATTATATATGTTTGGGCCCATTATGTAAAACTAGTAGTGTACCTTTGTTCCTTGATTGTGCCATAATCCTCTTTTTTTATCATTATATATGTTCATTTAATTTTTGCAATAATTATGATTAGATTAGATTAGTGGTGGAACTAGTTAAATTGTGATATTCATCTAAATATTAATTTCATGAATAATAGTAAAAAGAAAATTAAATTTGAATTCTATTGTATAGTTAAATTAGACATGTTTATATGAAGATCAACTCCCATGTGGACACATTGGCTAACTTTGCCATAGACGTTGACCCAAGGTGCACTGTTGGGGAGAAGTTTGATAAATGGAAGAAATAGTTGCCCAATATCTTCAATAATGGTCTCGTATCATCAAGAGAACAAACTTCCTGCAATGGCAGCAAGGAAAGTGGTTCATGCATCCAAATTTACAAAAGAACATCCCTTCACAGCAAAGGCATTGGTAAATGGAGGATTATGGGAAGACATGGAGCCTATCCACATAAATGCATTTCCTCATCCTCATTCTCATCTACTTTTCTTCTAGGAGATCATGGATGCCAAAGTCAAGTTGATTGCAAAGAATAGGCAAATCTGCTTTTGGTGGGGGTGGGGGAACTGATCTATGTTTGGAGTTTTTCAAAGTGAGTGCGGTGATCATGATTCAAATTGATAGGGTGACATTGGGTGAATTGTTTCTCTCGACTACACACAAGTATAGAGTAAATAATAAATATGGACATCTCTATATTTATATAAGTGATTTTGGAAGCAAATGAAACGAAGGATGTGATTAGGTCTATGTTTGAGTCTTTGATAAGGCCATCATGGAAGGGGACTCAATGCTGCTCTAGACAATATCGTCACTAGAGTTGGTTTTCATCTTGGAGTGAGTCACTTGCCAATGTTCAATGTTGCTCCAACAATACAATGGATTCCATTTGTTATCAATGCCATCAATTACAATGACAATCTCTACAAACATTAGGCAAAATGGGGGATTGAATTCCTCAAGCTTGCCACAAAAGTTACGCCATCATTAGGTATTGACTAGGCCTTCACGATGGAGGAGGACGCCACTGACAATGATGAGGAGGATGCCCTTGAGTAGCAAGGTTGAGAGAAGGTATATAGCTATTAATCATGTTGTGTAGGTTCAAAGGGTTTGTATTTGTTAGAATTGGCTATGGCTGCCAAGATCTATGGAGCAAATGGAAAGCACAAGAAAAGAGAGAGAGAGAATATGACATAACAAGAATAGACTGTATTCAATGTCATTGATATGATATGATTCTGATTATTTACAATGAGAGAGACCCCTTGGTTATATAGCCAAGGTGAGAACATAGAAGGGCATAAGATTATGACAAGTGTCGTAATCTTATGACACATGAGACAACTAGAAAAATCACTCATCAGATAACGCGATGTCCAAAGGTGGAAGGATGAGGTAATGAAGTGATAACCAAAGTGGAACAACCTAAGTCTCCCCAAGTAAAAAACTTAACTAAGGTGTAATCATGACCTAAGGTACAAGACATTTAATTACACCAACACCCCCACTTAAGTGCAACTTAGGAGAATTTATAAATGCAAACAATGCAAAGATGGGTCCTTGCTACGAGGCCATGTTAGGTACCCATGTACAAATGCAATGCAATGTAATCTCTCACAAACGAGGAAAGGAGAAAACCTAGTGGGAAAAACTCCCCTCAAAGAGAGAGAGATGAAATACAAAAAATATACTCTCAATGAAGAATGAGAAGGTAAAAACCCCATGTGAGGAAAAGACCCCATAAGAGAGAGAGAAGTAGAAGAGAGACAAGGTAGCCCCCCCTCAATGTTGAGTCTCCTGCAATGATGGTAGAAGCTCAACATTGAATGCTGAAGATGATCCAATCTCGCCGAACAACGTTCCTCCCCTTAGGAAGAAACAAAACCAAGGATGTATGCAGGATATCAAAATGGATGATGTGTGATGTCTCTGAAGCATGCTCAAGTGTCTCCATGTCAATGCTGAAAGCTGACACACTCCAATCAGGCGTTCTAGGCCACACTGCTGAAGAGGACAATCCAACATCTAGTAGAGAAGAATGTAGAACATGATCCAAAGACGAAGATATCCCCTCTAAAGACAAAGAAGCCTCCTCCAAATGCTGTCCAAAACTATCCACACTCACGCCAATCTGTGAAGAATGATCATGTAGAGAATGAACAAGAGGGTCAAGGTGTTCCCTCACAACAACTGAAGAAGGTGCATCTTCATCAAAGAGAAGATGTATGTCGTCAATGGTGTCCTCTAAATCTGCAAGATGAGACTCCACGAACAAGTCTGAAATACCTGTTAGGAAGTCATCCAAGGTAGCCATATCTGGAAGACAATGTATGTCCTGCTACACTGAATCACTAGGAGCCAAAACTGTAGCAACACAAGTATCATAAAGTACAACAGTAGATGGAGGAGATAGAGTGCATGGCTCAAGTACTGGATCTGATGTGAGTATGCCCAAGTTCAAAAAGCCAAATGTCTCCTCTGAATCATGGTTCATATGATCAACAACCAAAGGAACATTGTCAATATCATAAGCAAACTGTGCAAAGGAATACAACCGAGATGAATGATCAACCACCCCAGTAGCAATGATCTCTCTAGTCTCCAAGTCTCGAATGATGACACCATCAGGAGTGAACTCCACAGTTCTCCCATCTCCACCATGTGTAATTTGATAAATGGAAAGTAGATTGTTCCTCAAATGAGGAACACACAAGACATCCTAAAAAGTGTTCTCCCCAATGCTAATAGATCCCTTCCCTGTTACACTCATGTATGTATTGTTTCCCACCAAGATAGGAGACATAGAACAAGGCTGAAATGAAGAGAATATAGTCTGTGAAGATTCCATATGATGTGATGTTCCTGAATCTAGAAGCCATCTTCCTGATCCTGGACTTGAATGAGCACAAAGAGCTTGTCCTTTATATCCTGATGTTTGACCTTTGTCCTTTTTAGACTGTTTTGAAGCAGAAGGAGAAGAAGATTCAGACATTCTAGAAGGAAAATCAATGTGATTCTTTTTGAGAAGATTCTTCAACTCATCAATATCCTTCTTGTAGCAATAATGTTCTTCATGTCCATCCTTCTTGCAATATGCACAAAAAGGCCTCTCCTTCTTAGATGTTTCTCCTTTTGATGATGAGGATTTTGATTCTTTATGTGGCTTGTTCTTTTTCTTCTTTTGCTTCTTATCAAGATTCTTTGATTCTTTCTGTACCTTAGACTCATTTGCCACCAATGCTTGTGGTTTGGAAGACTTGATTAGACCCATGTTCATTAACTTAGCTTCCTCTTGAATTAGGAGATTTGCAAAGTCATCAAACTTAGGATCAACATATGATGCTCCCATAGAAAGTCAATGGGTATGAAAGCCAGAAACAAACACTGAATACTCAGGACCAAGCTTGGATAACACATTCAGAATCAATTGTAAATCCTCTTTTTCAATAGTGCATTCTTTCAATTGTGTTCTTAGTTGCTTGATTTTGGAGATGTAGTCTTGGATGTGGTCAAAACTTTTAGGATCAAGATTCATCAAATCATTATCAATCTGATAGCCTCTAATCTTATATGTTTTACCATACAATTTCTCAAAAGTCTGCCATGCCTCTTTAGGTGTATTACATGATTCAATATGAAATTGTAAATCAAATGAGACTAATGAACATATGCATCCAAGTGTTTTCTCACGATCAATCTCCCACCTTGCCAATTCTTTAGCATCAGTAGGTTTTTGAATTGTGTCGTTTAGATGACCTATTAGACCTTTCATCATGAGATAGTTCGATACTGATTTTCTCCATGTAGCATAATTATGTGGATTTAGGGGTTCAATTTGAGATCTCCCCATTGCAAGAACACAAACCAAGCAAAAGAATGCAAACAATCATTGCAAGATTACCCTCCCAAATCACTCAATCAAGAAACCCCCCAAGCAATATCTGATTTGGCACTTTATATTTAGTGCGTTTACAGTTGCCAGATGCTAGAAACAGCAAGCTAGACTTGATCTTAGTGCTTACAAATGCCAAAATAGGCCACAGTATCAAGTACAATTTTTGGTACAAAATGAGATTAATCTGATCCTACCACTAAGAAGTACACGAAAAATTGTGCACTTTCAAAAAAAATTGCACTCAAAAATGTTACCGTAGGAGCAAGATATGAGCTCCCGAAGTTCCCAAAATGAGGACGAAGCGGCAACACCAGTAAGAATATGCAATTTCTGGGAAAACCAGGCACCAAAACTAAAAACCGATTGCACCAGTGCGTAGAGCACAAAAAATTAGCCCAAATCAAAAAAATTGCTCGAAAAAAGGAGTCAAAATGAGCAAGTTATTGAGCTTCAAAGTTCAACTAAAAAATCAAAAAGCTCAATGGTGAGGGGTAGAAAATTTTCAAAGCACTGCTGACATCATCGATGACATATTGCTGACACAGGCAAAATATGAGATTAAATTTGACGTTCAACCGCTAGTCACCGGAAAACTCGTCCCCTTGCCGGATTATACTTTTTAGCCGACGGAATATTCTTTACCGTTAACGGAATCTATGATTGACGGAATCTTCTGAAGCTATCGGAATATTCTTGATTTTCGCCGTATTTTTAAAACGCCATCGGAGATTTGAAAACCACTGGAATTTCGTGGGACGTCGAGTTTTGAAGACCGGCCGCCAGTGTGACAAATGAGCCCACGGGTGCCACGGCCAACAAGCCACGTGGCAATCCGTGGACTTGCGACGAGTACCACCAGGTACTCCTGCAAATCAGTACGGTCTGCGGACTTTGTATAGTCCGCAGACTTGTACGCACTTTCTTTCTTTTTTTTATTAAATTTTCAATACAATTTACAAAAAATACCAATCGGTATTTATTTATTTTTTCCTAAAAAAAATTTTCAAAAATTTTCAATTGAAATTAAATAATGATTTTTTGTAAATCGTACCATGCACAATTATGACCCCTGGGGGGCCGTACGGCTCTTCAAGCAAAAAAATTTTGCCTCACCGGACAACTGCTCCAAATCGAACGAATTGACAATCGATCTTAGGGTTTTTGGCCCTTTTGGACACGATGGCAGGGTCGGATTTGACCCAAAATGCTCCAAAATTGCAGCTACCTTCTGGATCTGGCAACCACACTTCAACTTCAAACCCTCCTAGATTTGGCCTCGTATGTCCGATTTGGACGAAACAAAAGGAAAAATCAACTATCTCGAACCTTCCGGACGCAATGGTGAGCTTAGATTTGCACCAACAAGCTCGGATATGAACCTGCAACAAAGAGCCACGAACTGGAACCTGCTCAGATCTAGAATCTCTCTTCAGAAAAAGACTCTCCAATGGCACCCAACCCGCTCTAATACCATGTTAGAATTGGCTATGGCTGCCAAGATCTATGGAGCAAATGGAAAGCACAACAAAAGAGAGAGAGAGAGAATATGACATGACAAGAATAGACTGTATTCAATGTCATTGATATGATATGATTCTGATTATTTACAATGAGAGAGACCCCTTGGTTATATAGCCAAGGTGAGAACATATAAGGGCATAAGATTATGACAAGTGTCATAATCTTATGACATGAGACAACTAGGAAAACCTATCACTCCACTTAAGGTGGAGAGATAATCACATGATGTGTCCACAAAAGGTGGAAGTGATGAGGTAATGACATGTCAAGTCCACCAAAAGTGGAAATTCTCCAACAACCTCCTATGTGGTCCCTAAGTAAATTTAACTAAGGTGTAATCATGACCTAGGACAAGGTACAAGACATTTAATTACACCAACAGTATTGTTGTGTCCCAAAACCATTACTCCACTTCTTAGAACTAAACTTCACTCAAGAGGCCAAGGTTGTTATTAGGCAAGTGAAATCCATTCATCAATAGACCATGGAGGGTTGAAGGTCAACTCAATGAGGGTGGTTACTCTCTCCTACACTCCGAGCTCATCTTAAACTCAAGAAGGCATTCCTAAAGGTTGAAAAAATATGAAAAGACTAACGACTTGGTAGCTAAACCCAACTATTGAATCAACCCCAAAAGTTGTCATTGGGCTAAGAGCAACTAGCTACCTTAGTACCTCTATATAGTTGATTCAGCACTGCTACAATGAGTGCAAGGTGAAAGCATGATACACAGTTCACAGAAGCTCATGAAAACCATTCCTTGTAAAATGGTGAAATTGTGAACTACATTAACTAGCTAAACTAAAAAAGGTTTTAGATTTGTTCATGCTGATTTAAATTAATTAAGCCTGATTAAACTAGACCAATGCCTATTTATGGGTAATAGAGTCAAGTTGATAGGGGCGAGGAGTAGTGAAAGTGAAAATACTGAGTTTTGACCAAATCATTAAGATATATCAAATTTAGTGTATTGCAAAAAGAAACATGCTTAGCTATCCACAATCAAATTACACAGACTCATATGTAATATTTGAATGATAATTACAATACTTTAATTGTATTAAAATGCTACCACATTATCAAACAAAGAAATCATAGTCACAACACTAAACATGCTAAAGGAGACCTTGGTAATGTTTTGAAGTACCTTGAACATGTACCTATGATTTTGGAGACATTACATCTGCAACACACCTACCATAGTATCATCAAAAATTTTGTGACCTTCATTGCACTCCTGCAACTAAATTTCAATGATTGAAACCCCTAGAAACCACCAACACCTTTTCTACACTGTGAAATCACTTACTCCCTTCTAAAAGAGTTGGAAACATCAAAATATACCCCTAGGTCGAAACCCTAATCCGTGGCATCCACATAATCTCTAGTAGATGGGTGAGCATCAAAAATCAATGGAGGTAGTTGGGAGAGCTACCACATTCATGGCAAGTAGGCGAGTAGTAAACATAATACCGCTTCACTCGGCACCAAAACAATTTTGAAAAGTCTCTATTTGAAACATCACGAGCCTCACAAAACAATTGCAAGCCCATGCTTTGCATAATCTTTGATCTTTCAAGCAACCATTGGCACCAAGCATCAGCTATAGAACCAATTCCCGAAACCTTGTAGAGCTCCAACAAGGTTGTGAGAAACTTGTCGGGCAAACAACACTAGTTTCACAACCTCATCAACTCGTCGAAGCATCAATGCACTTAGCCATTTTGGAGCTTGCCAAAAGTTTTGAAAAGGGAAAAAGGCCAAAAAAACAAAAGGAAATCCCTTTCCAACACTTGGGAAAAGAAAACTTGGGGGATAACACTTACAAATATCTCTAAAAAATTTGAAGCCCTAACAAGTATGATGTATATTTTTGAAGGGATGTATCAAATCATACAATATATGTTTGAAAAATTAGCATAGACCTAGAGCTTTTTGTAAATTCACACCCCACTAGGGAATTTTGTGAACTTGCCCTCCATGAAGGAGATGCCCTAATATTGTAAATTTTCTAGTTTAATATATGGGTATGACCCCCTAGGCCACTTTCATTTAGCAAAATGTCATGTCCCCTTTATTTGAATTAAAATAATTAATAATATTTTTTTTAAGTTGGGTGTTGTAATGTCCCTTCTCAAAGCAAAAATAATATTTTATTATTTATGAGTATTGGTGCCCAAAAGGAGGAAAAGAATAACATTTAATTTTTTGAATATTTGTGCAAAAAGTATTTTATATTTTTCTATGAGGCTGGGCAACCCTTTTTTGGAGGGAAAACATAAAAAATTAAAAAATTAAAAAAATGTATATTATTATTAATATCGAATTTTTGGAATCCAAATTAGGTCAGCCAGATTGGAGGAAAAGGTGAAGTTCGTATAAATACAAGGTCACTTTGGAGGCATTATCATCATCGACTTATTCATATCTGCTCTTCTAATATGTACTTTGGCGAATTCTCTAAGGACGAAAACCCTTAGGAATTGAGAATAAGTTGGACAAAACCCTAGCTTCTTTAATGGAGGAGTTCACTTGGGCTTCAATGGCGATTCTTGCTAGGATCACATTCAGTTTTTGCATCAGCATTTAGGCATCTTGTTGAAGGGGTGAATTGTGCAAGTTGGGTGATATTCTTCAGACTTTCAAGGTTGGCAAACCCTATCAGCAGACCAGCAAGCCAGCGCACCCTTTTGGTAGGGATTTAATGTCATTTTCATCATAGATTTGCATTGTAATTTGCATTGGAGTTGGTTGTAGCAATTTCGCCCATCTAAGGTTAGTTTAGAAGGACATTTTATTGCATAAGTTGGGGTTACTTCATATCAGCAGACTTCTATGTGTTGTTGGGCATGTTTGGATTGCATTATGTAACTTGCATCATTAGTTAAATCTGGGTTATATTAGTAGTTTGAACATTTGAATATCAAAAGTTTTGGTTTATATTGGTGGATGTTTGTTAGCCTATGTTATTGGTTTCATGATGTTTATGATCTGCTATCAATTTGGCAATTGTTAGATGAAAATATACTGCTGTTCATACTTAAATAAACTCATAAAATTGCATCAGCAAATTAGGGTTTTGAGCAGAAAATTAAAAATCAGAAACTAGGGCATCATTTTGTGTGTTGAAAAATCAGAAATTTTGCACAAATATTGCTTGGGATATTTCAGTGGTATCAGAGCCTCAATCCTCTCAACCTATGGATTCGATTGTGCAACTAAGTAAGAAAAAGGACAATGAAATTGCGGCCTCCAAAATTGCTAGATGGTATGAAAGGTATCAAAAGTACAAGGATTTTCTAACATACCAAGAATATGTAAGATTGACAGGAATGGCTATACCCGTGAGTGAGGAGATTATTAGAATCTTTGATGCGTACTTAAGTGAACTTGAGACTATCAAGGATGTAAATTTTAAGTGAACAGATTAAATGCACAGAAAAATAATTCAAAAAACAAACAAGATAACACAGCAGATACCCTGGGAAAACCCTCCTCTTGAGGGAGAAAAACCTAGCAACAAAGATCTCTCTTATATTTAAAACAGTGACAACAAATCTCTTTACAATTAGGTCTAACACAAGACCAATATTCAGCACCTGTACAAGATGCAATAACAGATAACAAACTGGCACTTCAAATTCTGGCAATATAAGAGTTCACAACCTGCCCTTAGATCAATTCGCAATCTGATCTTGAAGAACTGGCAATAGTTCACACTTGACAGAGAATAGACCTACAGAAATTCGCACCTGGGAATATCCGTAATTGACTGAATACAGATCTACAAAAATCGCACCTGACAATATTCGCAACCTCTAATGGTTCACAATCTGCTATAAAGGAATTTGCACTTGCATGATACTTCGCACTATATGATCTTCACACTGTATGATGTTCGCACTGTGTGATATATTCGCACTGCATATGTTCGCACTGTATAATATATTCGCACTTGCATGAAGAGAACTTGATGATGCTTCGGTCTGTATGATATATCTCAAAGGAGTGAACTAACCTTCTATAAATACATGGCTATAAGAGATCGCATCTCTTTAAGAATAAGGTCGGCCTCAAGACGGGATTGAACAAATATCAAGTCGGCCAAGATAAATTATATTTTTCCAATGAAAGGTCGGCCCAGAACTAAAATGTTGTCAAGAGAGAATGAGGTCGGCCTCAAGACATTCGCACCTTCCTCATTAAATGAAGTTAATACAAAAACAACGAATATAAATTAAATAGCCGGAAGGCTATCATTTAATTTATATTGCCTCCAATTTGACTGAGCTGGAAGGAACGCCTGAAGCTGTTACTAATCATTAACAAAGGATACATAATCTTTTGATGGTTACTACATGAGGAAAAAGTAAGGAAGAGAAAGAACAGACAAACAATGATGAAGACATGATAGAGCAACCCAAAGAAGAACCAAGAGTGTGTGTTGAAGATGCGCCAATGTTTGTGGGTGTCTAGGAGACACCCACTCACTTCTCAAGTATGGAAGTAATCAAACCTTATGATGACAATCTGCAATGCTTGGAAAGGTTTGATGACTTGCAAGATAAAGGTTATGCTAAGACTGACCCCTATGAGGAGGGATAGCAAGTTTATCACAAAAATCCTAAGGATAGTGAAGAGATAAGAAGAGAAAACTCCATAGAGGTTGACCAAGAAACATTTAAGCTCATTTGCTCCAAGATTAATGAATTTGTTGATTGATTAATTTGTAATTCTGAGAAGGAAATTTCTGGTGTGCTCATGATGGGTCTAGGAGAATTGATTGAGTTTGGGAAAGACATTGCACTGAAGCCTAAGGTAAGGACTGATTTTCTGATGTATGACAACAATCCTTTATCTTCACACTATCATGTTATGACAGCCAAGAGGATCAGCCTTGAGGCTTGTGATTTTCATGGAGAAATTCATGTTGGACCAGCACTTGGCAATGGACAACTAACAAAGGATGAAGAATTTATTGAGTCCCTTGAAGACACTACAAATAGGTATGATGCAAATTTTGATTTTTTGTTTTATGACAGCAGTCATATTTCTGAGCATAACCATGAGACAGCAGCTGTTTGGATGTTTTGGAGAGGTTGGGATCATTGCTTCACCATTGGGGAATAGCGTATGGATGATACTCTATCATCATATGACATTGTCAATGGTACTTGCATTCAATTGAGTCCGATTTTCAGTTGGGAGGTTGCTGTTCTGATTTATAACAGCAATATAAGAGTGGCTGATATGTTCGTCCAATCACTTATAAAGGGCAGCTTGCACATTCACATGGAAACCTTCAAAGTGGAAGAGTTGGTGGATGTTGATAGATCCTTGAGGTACATCTATCTCCTCAATTTTAATACATATGATAGTATGATGATATGGGATCCAAGTGGTGGTAAGCTTGTCATTGCTTGAGGACAAGCAATTTCGAGAAGGGAGGATTGTAATGTCCCTTCTCAAAGCAGAAATAATATTTCATTATTTTTGAGTTTTGGTGCCAAAAGGAGGAAAAAAATAATATTTAATTTTTGATTATTTGTGCCAAAAATATTTTATATTTTTCTATGAGGCTGGGCGACCCCTTTTTCGAGGGAAAAAAAATTAAAAATTAAAAAAAATATTATTAATTTCGAATTTTTGGGGCCCAAATTAGGTCGACCAGATTGGAGGGAAAGATGAAGTTTGTATAAATATAGGGTCACTTTGGAGGCATTATCATCATCAACTTATTCATATCTGCTCTTCTAACCTACACTTTGGCAAATTCTCTAAAGATGAAAACCCCTAGGAATTGAGGAGAAGTTGGACGAAACCCTAGCTTCTTCAATGGAGGATTTCATAATGGAGGTTCACTTGGGCTTCAATGGTGATTCTTGCTAAGATCACATTCAGTTTTTGCATCAGCATTTAGGCATTTTGTTGAAGGGGCGAATTGTGCAATTTGGAAGATATTCTTCAAACTTTCAAGGGTGGCAAACCCTATCAACAGATCAGCAGGTCAGCGCACCCTTTTGGTAGGGTTTTAATGTCATTTTCATCATAGATTTGCATTGTAATTTACATTGGAGTTGGCTGGAGCAACTTCGCCCAGCCAAGGTAGTTTAGGAGGACATTTTATTGCATAAGTTGGGGTTACTTCATATCAGCAGACTTCTATGTGTTGTTGGGCATGTTGTTGGGCATTATGTAACTTGCATCATTAGTTAAATCTGGTTACAGCAGCAGCCTGAACATTTGAATATCAGAAGTTTTGGTTTATATTGTTGGATGTTTGTTAGCCTATGTTATTGGTTTCACGTTGTTTATGATCTGCTATCAATTTGACAATTGTTGGATGAAAATACACTGCTGTTCATACTTAAATAAACTTAGAAAATTGCATCAAGGAATTAGGGTTTTGAGCAGAAAATCAAAAATCAAAAACTAGAGCATCATTTTGTGTATTGAAAAATCAGAAATTTTGCACAAATATTGCTTGGGATATTTCAAGTGTGACAATTTTAAATTTAAGAGGCAACTTAAATAATATTATTATAATAATTTTTTAAAAAGTGTTTTTTAAGCATATTAAAATAAGTATTTTTAAATAAAAAATAATAATAAATAAACAAAATTCAAAAATTCAAAAAAAAAGTATTTGGAAGGAAATTTAATCAAGGGCCCAAATTAAAAAAAGATATAAAAGAAGCCACCTAGCCTCATTTGGCATGAAGATTTTATTTGGCATTTCCACTTTGGAGTTTCACACTCAAGTTGGCATCCATGGACGAAAACATTTGGCCATTTTGAGAGGTCTTGGAGGATGAAAACCCTCTTGGACTTCCATTACGGATTTGGGAACGAAAACCCTCACATCCGTCTAGGGCATCTCCACACAGAGGTTGCATTGAAGCTGAATTTAGAGCAATTTCAAGCAAGATTTCAGAACTGGGCAATAGGTTTTGCAAGCAAAATATTTGGATATCATCAAGTGGACTTATCATTGCAATTTCCAGATTTATTGTTGTTGTTTCATTATTCATTATTGGTGCACCAGCCTTGGAGACAATTCCACATCATCTAAGGGTCTGATTTGGAGCACCATACAACTTTTGACATCACCTAATGCAGTGACCAGCATCATTTTCAGATACCTTTATTGGCATCAGCATTTAAGGAGAATTTCCATGCTATTTTTGGTGATTTCGACCAGCCGCACAGCAGCATTTATTGTTGTCATACATATTTGGGAGGTGACTGATGCTAGGAGGAATTATTACTACATTTTCATCCTTTTTCCAGCCGCCGCCATACATCTTGGGAATCATCTACATCATTCTACAGATCTGAATCAGTTGCATCATCAACATTCTCAGTCATTTTGTGAGTGAAATACATCATATGTAAACTGAAATTGAATTTTCAATACCTCATATCAGTCATTGTAATTGTTCATGCTGCTGCCATCAATAAAAATCTAGTTTCCAGTGGATTCTTATGACTATTGTAGACAATTTCAATTTCAGATATGAATATATCTCTGATTTAAGGTTTATAGTTATACTGTTGATCTGCAAGTACAGCTGATGATATTGAGCTTATGCTTGATTGATTAACTGCCAAGATGGTTTATAGCAGCCAATGAGGGTTTATTTCATGCAATTCCAGCCACTTGTTTGATTTTTCAGTTTGCTGTTTCAGTTATCTTTTGTTCAAAATTTAGAAAAATACAAAACAAAGTCAGAAAATAACAAAAATATAAAAAGGAGACATTACACCAAAAAAAAAGAATTATTAAGTTAATTTGAAAAGTGAACATGTTTTATTTGAAAACGAATAAATAATTATATGGTAGAAAATAAATTTTATAAAATAAAATCATGTTTAAATTAGTTGAGTGGAATTCATTAATTGTTTTTGAATGGATTTGAAAAGGATCGTGATAGAAGTGAATGTTGTAAGTGGAGATAACATGGTGTATGTGTAAATTAACTAGAAAATTGAGATGGTGGGATAGTTTATATGTGATACTAATTGAAGTTGTTTAAATAAAAATAATTGTGCACGTAGAAAACAGAAATGTGAAATAAAATAAAAGTGGATAATTACCATGAAAAGGGAACGATGGAAAGGAAATAGAGGAGTGAAGTTACTGAAAGAGGGAATTCACGTACAAGCATAGGATAATCTCTTTTTTGGCAAGCTAGAGAAGAAAAATAAGAAAAACGGGATTGTGTAGGTTTTAAAAAGTTGCCAACTACAAAAAGAAAACAACAGCTACAGGGGATTGTATGTGCTACAGTGAAAAACAACCAAGCTGTAAGGAGTTTCAAAAAGATTTAGCAGCAGGAATAGCTACACATTTAATTTAGTTTATTAAATTTAAATGCAGTAATTACTAATTTATTATTTGTATATTAAAATTTGTGTGTATTTTGAGCCTTTTATTTGTTTCAAAAATTCAATAACTACAGAAGGAGCTACAGGGGACCATCTGAGCTATAGTGAGAAACATCCAAGCTGTAAGGAGCTTTAATAAGATTCTACAGCAGCAATAGCTACACATCTAATTTCGTTTATTAAATCTGAATGCAGTAATCTATTATTTATGTATTTTGAGCCTTCTATTCATTTCAAGAGTTCAATAATAGCATATCGAAAGGGCAAGATCTTTGTATGTTGTTATTACTATATGCAGAAGGAAATTGCAAGACTTAAATGTTAGTTGTTGAGAAATTTCATGCTGTATAATGGAAGCATATGTCTTGGGTAGTGAGATTTGTTGGTCACTTGTGAAGCATATATAAACATAGGATCATTATTACAGCTACCATTGAAAGTTTAGGGGGTGTTCCTTAAACCATTACATCTCGTTATCGTTTATCTGCTATAGCTACCACTTTTGTAAGCCCTGAATTCTTTGGAAAGTCTATCATAAATTATTTCACACCTGTGCATACTTATTAAAATTGTACATTGGCTTACATTTCTATAAATTTATCTTTCTATTATCCACATATCTTTGTATTATTCTATCAAATGGCCATGCATTGAGTAAGAATTGGCTATTGCATGCATATTTGCTACATTGAGTCTAACCTTAGCATTACGTCCAAATTCCTTTACCCTTAACCCTCAGATGTACTATTATCCTCTGTCGTGTGATGATCTTTGAAACCATTGAATTGTTGTCACATGCTATTCATTTAATTCAAATATTAAGAACTGTAATTACAAATTCATATATGAGTTTACTTTGTTTAAATTTAAAATTTGAATGATAGCATCTAAAATCAATAATTTCCTTTAAACCATTAAAAGAGTGATGTCTGAAATTCCTATCCCATGTAGCATATAGTTTCTTAGTTTTGTATACTAGAAACTGCCTTTTATTATTATTTATGTCAATTATCTTATACATTTTAAATGATCTAGGAGTATGTGATGCACGACCTTATCCTTTTCTTCAGCCATGATGAAATTAAATTTTAAGTCAGAAAAAAATTGGGGCCAAAATAGAGGCCAGCCATTTAACTGTCAATGCCTCATCTAAAAAATGTTTTAAATGATCTAGGAACTTCAGCCAACAGAACAAAATGAAAAATGATAATAGAAAACAACCAAAGAGAATGTTGATTAACTAAAATCCCATCATGAAATCCATGGCCATTCCATTAAATCAAGGGTTTGATAGCCTTCCAAAATGCTTTTGGAAACAAAAGTTCCACAATCTTGATAAAGACTCCAATAAAGAGAATGGAAGCACAAATTCTTCAAGTTGTACAATCATAAGGGAGACCTAAGTATATACAATTTCTCAAAAGGACCTTCTAGCTCTCATTCCCTTCAAATGAGCAAATAATTCATTTGGCACAAAGGGTATGTGTTGCCAATGCACATTCAACAAGCCTAGACCACTCAAATCCTTCGGAAGGCAAATCGAAGAAGTCCTTCCCCATGCTCAACAATGTTCCAAAGAAAGTCTTAAAGTGATTTTTCAAATTTACCATAAGAAGCTTTTTAAGGATCCTAGCAAGAGTAATAAACACAGAAAACCAAGAGAACCTTAGAGCAAAAATGAAACTTGCCAACCAAGGAGAGCGTCTTAGTGATCCAATAGGCTAACTTTTTTGTCCACTCTAGCAATAGCATACTACCACAAGGAAGGAGAGGCTTGGAAAGCAAATGAAAGTGAAAATTTCACCAAGATAAAACCACTTCTAAGCAAGAATCAGCAATAAGAATAGATACAAGATTACTCACCAAGACTTGCCTAGACTCAATGAATCCCAAGCTAAGCCACCAAATGGAGGTGCCTGGAAACTCACGACTCGGGTACATTGCAAGTCTAGTCAAACTCACCAATTTTGCCAAACTTGTCAAACTCATTGTGTCCCAATCAATAGACTCGGCCAGGTCTATGAAAATCAAGAAAAAAAATTGTAAATGCTTAAACATTAAAGCATGAAAACTGAACATTTTTGAAGGATTTGGAGGGCTTTTGGAGAATGTTTAAAAGTAATAAAATTATGAAAAATGGAATGCACCATGAAGGTCTTTGTAGTCTCAAAGGCTTTAAATTCGGCTTGGTAGCAGAGGCTCCACAATACACCTCCACCCTGCCCTATATCACAACAGGGAGCACACTAAAGGCACTGCCCCCAAACCCCCACTCTAGTTTTAGAAAACAAAAAAAATGAAAATCATTTTTGACCATGTTGGATGGAAGAGCAACATTTTTCATTCTTTCAACTTTCTTCCCAATTAAATTCCTAGTAATTGAAATACA
>VDFB02000015.1:18942569-19161830 GCA_007258455.2 Sequoia sempervirens
AGAAGAAGGTTCTTCCGGCATAAATAAGACAACTGTGGTGTAGAATTGTAAAATCCAGTTATTCTGACAATATCACCAAGTCTGTACCTGTAAAGTCCTGTACGCAGACAAGACATTGAAAGGAGTGTCTCTCTATAATAAAAACTATAATCTAGATTTCAATATGCTTTTGTTAATAAAATTAACTTTTCAAAGACAAATAGAAAGCTCAAATTGCAAATTGAATATTAGCAGAAAAAGGGGTGGAACGCACCACCAAATGTTGTGATAACCACCTCATAATCCTGCCCGACTTTCACTTCTGTCAGACCCACAGGCTCAGATTCAGTATAGTGGGCATTAGCTACACTCTGATCCAGTGTCCACTCTTCAAGATGCACATGGAGTGGAATGAATTCAAAAAACGCAAAGTTGGGTACCACTGTGAAAATTGTGTTCTCTGGTGGGGTTGTGGGATCTATATTGGCAGCAATCCAACCTTCAGTGGCACCATAATCTGCACCCAGCAATGGTAGATCGCCTGCATAATGTCTCAACTTCCTTAGGTACAGCTCCATGGAACCTGTCATGATAGAGTAAACATACTTGGCACCAGGCCAAAGCTGTGGGATAATTCCTTGCCAATTCTGCATGTGCTTACATTTTTTATAGATTGCATCTGCTAAATCTGGATTTGGTTTAAGCAATTTGGAAACGGCTGCCCTCATAGAAGGTACTGTGATTCGTTCACTAAGTTTCCCTTCCTTAATATCAGAACAAAGTTCTTGCCAAACATGCTCAAGAGTCCGGAGAGCATCTACTATAGAGTATGAAAATGTTGATTGCACATATTGTACTTCATTTGAATAGAGCAGTCCACATAGGAGATGGCAATACAAGGATTGTTGGGAATCATTCCCAAATACAACCTCATCTGGACTGCATGGAAAAACCTGGATGCTCTCCTTATACTTATTAAAAAGTTCACTACGAAATACATGTGAAGTTGCAGTGCAAGCTTTAAAGCCCCCTTTAGTATGAATTTGTTTGCTACCATAAACAAATTCAAGGGCTCTTGCCCCAGGTCTTAGTGGGAATAATCTGCAGATTGAAAGAAGGTAATAGGTTAATGTTTTCATTAGGACATCTTGTATTTTCAAGTCCCATTGGCCTATTTTGATCATTTGTTGACATTAATAATGTTGTTGCATTTCAATTTTGATTACTCAATTATATGAAAATTATGGCTGCATATAATCTCATATGTTAATGGTATGCTAAAGACCGGATGGACTGTCATATTTGTAAATAAATCAAAGGAAAAACAAGCAAACAATGGTGAGCTATGCATAACGTTCTGACATTTAACCAGTAAGATGGAGGTAACTATAGCTGCAAATTATAATTTCGGTCCTGGATAATGTAGCAGTGGTGTGACCACAACCAGTGTCCAGCACTTCTTCCTGTCTCCTTTCCCCCTCCAAAATGAAAGGATACAGAAGTTACATAAACAAAATCAGAAATATATGGTTTGAGGCATGCAGAGCATTAATCAACTTCAATATTTTGGGCATTCAAGGCATGACCAAAGAAAGATTATTCAATACAAATTTAAAAAAATTCTTTACTCTTGCACCCTGCAGGAGATAATAGAACTTTCTTTTTGATTTGGTAAATTCCCTTTTCTTCAAGACAGGGAGTGCAGGGTAACATTCAGCTTAGCTGATATGACTAAGGGGTGTCTCTTTCATAAAATTCACAAGGGACATGTATCTGGACTGTCCTTCAAGGTCTGTCACTACCAGCAATTTGAATGCAAAGTTGTACCCAATTTCAACACTTGGCTGTGTCCCTTGGAATTTGAACTTGGTACTCTGTTATGAAAGTCCCCATAATTTTACGGTTTACCACTTGAGCCCATCACTTGAAATATAAAGAGCCAATTTTAGGAATATAATAAAATTTTAGCAAATATTGAAAAGAAAAACATCAAATGTTCTAAATCCTAATTGATAATACAGTTGAACTTAACCGTAAGGGAAGAAATGAAATCATCTTGAGAAATAGCAGTAATGCTACTAATACTTTGTTGAATATTGTGCACTCAAATAAAATTACTTGAATGACAAATAGATAAAAAGAAATACAATAGATCAATGCTTTAATCATCAAATTCCATGTTGACAATAGTACTCGCAAGAATATTATAAACTGAATGAATTTTGTTAACAGCATGTAACTTCAAAGTAGCATCAAACATACAGAGGAAGCAAATGACCAAATCAGGTGCCTAATTTTTCAAAATACCACTATACAAAAATATTTTAGTGTACCAACATCTGACAAAAGGCATCTAAGATAGTTGCTATTTTATGAAATTTTATTTCTTGAAATTGGGTAATATCATCTGGTACTGACCAACCGGCCACAATTGAAGTTTAAATGAATGTCAAGTTTAATTGGTTGTCACTGGTCATACAGATTAATCCATCAATTTGAAGTGAACTATCTAACCGCAAGTTAAGTCTTCCACTTATTATAGCTGTTAGTATAATTCTAAAGTTGATGTTTTTGATATCATGGAAGCTTGCATATCTGGGAATCTCAGAATGGAGGCCCAAGTATGATGAATGAACCCTAAATCTGCTCACATTTAGTTCCATAACTCCAGAATTGTAAATGTGGACTAGATAGAGATGAGAGACCAAGATCAAGTACACAAATTGCTTAATAAAATTTATTCTTATGGGCACGTATATGGTTTTACAATGCTACCACCTCACTGATACCAATACCAAAGAACGAAATCACTACAAAATAAAAGGAAGCAAGCTAAACTCATAAATGCACACTCCACACAATTCATTTACCAAAACACAATCACTGTACAAGTGGAGACAATCACCAAAGCACATCCTGTTGAATAGCATTCATTAATATTTGCATTTTCCTTAGGAAGATATTACCATGCTGCACAACCTTCAATCATGATACTGTTAGCTATTAGCTGAACTTCCACCATCCTCATGAGACTGTGGGACACATATAATAGTCAATACTTCCTACAAAGCTGTTGACTGATCATGCATTTAATTTTTGGGTCCATGCTCCTCAGAGTGTTGATTACATCTTATTAGGTCATACCACCATCCACGGAACTCTAGGCACCACACAACCAGGTCTCCATCCACAGCACTATTGGCTCATCAATCATTTCATTCCTGCAAACATCCCTCTTGGGATCATCCTTTGCATCTCATTCATCTATGCCACCATCCAGAGGACTATAGTCATATCTCAAATACAAGCCCCCAATAATAAATTTAATGTACAATCATTCCACCATCCATACAACTGGCAGTTTGTCAATCTTGCCATATATCATCTGTCATGAAACCTTGGGTCCAGAACTAAACAATACATATTTTGGTAAAACAATCAACTCGGAGAGAAAAAAAATTGGGCTAAAGAGGAGCTCTGAAGTTGGTGAGGAAGACGAACAGTCATCCTCCATTGCCGGCCTATGAGATGATCCTCTAGTTGGAATCAACTCTGATTAGTGTTCTTTGTCGCTCTTTGTATTATTCGTCCAAATTTCTCCTTAGAGCCATTTTGATCTAATTTGTTTTTAGGGGTCTATTTGGGAAAATATTACATTTTATCTACTTTGAAATTGTTTGTTTTTGTTTTGAATTGTTTGTAGTATTGTGCTCTCCCCCAGTTTTTAAATTGGTGATCAAACACCCCTTTTACATTTATTATCTGTACCTATAAATTGTATGGACACATATCTATTGGGCTATGTGGGTATCGTGCAACACTAAGATTCTTTAGTTTTAAAGTTGGCAAAGAATGTAAAGTGAAGAGGCTATTACAGAGGATAAACCAAAAAATTCAGTAGAGGTCCCTGAAAGTCCTACAAAGACGCCCTAAATGCCAAAGTTGCAGAAGAAGTACGAGCAGAAGCCAAGTTCGAATTCAGACTCGGAGGAAACAGTGGAGAAGCCAGACAATTTGGAGTTGGAGAGTTCCTTAAAACACAACAAAATGGTAAGGACCTTCTTTTGCCTAGGATAATCCACATTGATCCTAATAGTGAAATGATTGAGGCAATCAAAAAGGAAGAGAAAAGATTAAAGATTGTTGCAATTTTCTTGGCTTGTATGAATATTGATAATTTCCCCTCAAGAAAATTCTTTGATGGTTGGTTTGTTAATATATGGGGCAAGAAACTTGGAATTTACATTTCATTTTGCAGAATGATACAAAAAGGGCTTTTTGTAATATTTTTCAAAAACCATCACATGCAAAAGAGGGGTTCTCAGCAAAGAATTTTGGAATACTGGGAAGTCCATTTTCAAAATTGTGCCCTAGTTTCTGGAGGCATCAAATGAAGAAATAATTACCTAATCTATCCCCAGATGGGTGACCATTAAGAATGTTCCACACCAAATGTGGATATTCTTGCCATAGTTGCTTAATCCTCATGGGAAGGTGTTCCATGTGGAAGAAACTAGGGCTACCCATCCACATATGAATGCAACAATACTGATTTCTATTAAGAATGGAATGCTAATTCCTAAGTGCATTGAGTTTCAACTGGGAAACTCTTTATACAAATGTGATATGGAATGCGTTGGAGGGCTTAATGGTTGTTTCCTCTTTAAAAAAGATGGCCACCAAAAAAAAGATTGAAAGATTAATAAACCCTCATTTAAAGAAAAAGTTAATAGTGATAGTCAAGAAAGTCAACTAAAATTAAAAGAGACACAAAATTGTTGGTCAAGAAGAGGATGTGATGATTGGAAATGGGTAGTTCATTTATGACCAATAATATTGTAATGAAAAGAAGTCTATACTAACAATAAAGTGTCTCCAGATGTTAATAAGTCAATTGTTAGCTTGAGGAATGAGAAAGAAACAAAAAGAATCCCCAAAAAGAAAAATGCTTAGGAAATTGTTCTAAGTTAAAAGAAAAGATTCAGGCTAATAAATTGGCACAAGCCTCCGGTACCCAAGGACCATCCAATGCTGCTAAACCAGTTGAACCTGAGGATGATAATAATACCTTGCTTGACAATGATAATGCTCTTGAAGACCAAAGTAGAAATATGAACTGTGTAAACCCTCTGTTCCAAGAGGAATTATTAGACCAAGATATTGATATGGAAATGAACAAAAAAGAAGAGAAGAAGAAGAAGCAAATTCATAGAGCGGACTATAATAAAAAACCTAGAAAAAGAGGTAATTTAGAGAAAATTTCTAACTGTTTTGATAGATTATATAAGAGTCAGAGGTCTCCCAACCGTCACTTTTAATCAATAATGAATATCTATTGTATAGGTTGGGACATTAGGGGACTTGAATCCCTTGATAGAAAGCATATTTTCTGAGATTTTTCTAATAAAAAAGAAATTCGATTTTCTGCTCCTATGAGAAACTAAAGTTGTTGGATTCCAGCTTGAGAACGTGTTAAAATCTGCTTGGAAGAACTCTAAATTTTATGCATCTAGACTTCTAGTCATACCAAGGACAAAGGTGGGACAGCCACTCTTGTTAGTAAAAAATGGTCTAATATTGTGATAATGTCAGGTTGTTCCTCATGCAATAGGGGGTTCTAGATCATTATTGAAAGGGATAATGTTAATTTGGTATTTGTTCTATGTTGCTAATGATTATTGAGAGAGAATTAATTTGTAGAACTGGTTGGTTTCTACTTTACCTAAGGTTCCCTAGATTATTGAAGGGGACTTTAACATAGTCGAACATAAAGAGGATAAAATTGGAGGAAACCCAATAAGTTGGAAAGGTAATGCATATTATTTTTGGGTAAAAGCTAAGAAGATGTTGAAGCGTTTTGATCCACTTGAAAATAACAAGAAAGTCAGTGAAGTGTAACATCCCAAATGGAATACTATGTAGTGTTTGATCAAATAACCCTTACAAATTTCAACACTTTGTAATTAAATTTTGTTGTCACAAATTCGAATCACTGAAATGAATATTAGATTTGTGGAAATCAGATGTATTGCAGCAATAACATATAAATCGTAATCAACACAGCAGCCCAATTTCAATCTATTATTTATTTCTAGTTCAAAGAATTATAGGCAATTCTGAAATTACAGATCTACACCAATTAACACAGCAAACCAGCACCCAAATTATTATGTATGGCGCTAACCAAGCCACCCAACAAATACGAGGAAGGCATTGAGTTAACCATCAAAGTCTAAAATATGGCACTATGGAAGCCACCCCAAACCAGCCACCTAGACCTGCAAATAAGTTGCTGTAATAGCTGCCAAAAATCTGCAATTGTGATGTGGAAACAGTCCCCCAACTCTGCCGCAAGTTCACAATTTGGCCCTATGCAAGCAACCTTCAAATCCATCGACCATATAGCAGCAGCCATGATATTCACAATTTTAAATTCAATTCACAATGTAATTCAATAATGAAAGAATATCTTAGAATGATTTCACCATGAATCCTCAATTGTCTGCCAAAATGAAGCTCCAATGCAATCTCTGCATGAGATCACCCAAATTTGAATCAGGGATTGTCGTTTCCTAATTCAATGATGGAAATTAGGGGGTTTCCATCCTCCAATCTCCATGATAAATGAACAAGATGTCCAAACTATTTGGGCAAATGAAATAATAAACAAGCATACATCCCTTAGCCAAAATCCTTGCTTGTATAGACCCTTGGGCACCCAGCTTTCTCTTAAAAAAAGAGATCTTCTCAAATTCCCAAGTGCCTCTTCCAACACCACATAGGAGGGTTAAATAAAAAATGTTTTAATTACAAAGCCCCCACTCTAGGCACCCACTTTGTGATAATGTTGTATTACAGAGACCCCAACTCTAGGTGTACACTTTATAAAAACACTTTAAATGGTCACTTTATAAAAATGTAAAACACATAACTCACTTGAGGGTCATAAAATCATTTCCCTAGCAATATTTCCCTAAGCCCATGGGAAATGGGAGATGGGCTCATAGAACAGCATAGAAACTTATCCAAAAATGGGACAAGTGTAATGTGTGTAATGTGCCCGATCTAAATGCACAGAAAATAGTGACTGGAAATTCAATTTCTGGCAAAAACAATGCTCAAATTCTTCATCATGTTCATACTAGATTAAGAGATGAGTAATCATAGAAAACATAGAGTGCTAGATAACCGCCTCACAGATCAATTAAACTTGGAACATAAATCTGTTTAGGTTTGTATTCACAATGAATGCAAATTACATGAGAAACCCGAATCAATCAAGCCATCCGTTCCAGAATCCTGATTTCAGAATACATACTTCTCAAATGGCCAGACCCATGTAATGTTCAAATGTAAGATGAACTCTATGTATGGCTCAGATGCAGACACAAGGCATCCTCTGTCACAAAGTATAAATCTCCCAGGCACAGAAATCAGATCAACAAAATGACTTGCAAATCGAATGACAAGAATCACAAACAACAGGCTGAGGGTTTCATCCCAACTTGATGTGGACCTGCAGGGGGCTTCGTCCCTTTAGGTCTCCATGACGTCTTCTGTCCAGATTCGTGATGCCTAAAACAAATGAAAAGAGCTGATATATATATATATAGATATGCATTCACACGCCTTCCAGGAGAGAGGTCAGCCAAACACTACACGCCTTCCTGAAGGAGGTTGGCCACAATAAATTTAAATGTTATTAATTAATTAATAATTTAAATTTAATATTATTATTATGAGTACTATATTTATGTCGGCCCTAAAAATTATTTAATAATTTTATTTATTTATTTATTTTAAATACTAGGCTGGTCAACCCAGCCTAAAATCGGGGACATCACAGTCCTCCCATCCCAAAATTGCTTGACCTCAAGCAATTCGCACTTGTATTCCAAACCAACTGCCTTCTACACCTATATGTCCCAAACAAAATGTCAGAATCCCATATCAATCTCAGAGTCATTGCTCTGCCACTCTATTGTGCTACTTTGATATAACTATTGCTAGCATCACTGTAAGATATTGATCCAATCTTGAAAGGAGAGTGGATGCTTCTTGGCCCAATTTGAGTAACCCTCCATCATGTTGCAGATCTTCCTCAAGCCTCCTATAAACCTTTGAGATCTTAACGAGAGGCTGTGTCAACACATTATGGTATAAGCCACTGCAGACGTCATGCTTGCTCATGATCAAGTTTGGCTGTTGTTCTATTCCTGTATGAGTGATGGAGAAGCTACAGCCAATGGTCTCGGGTCTCATTGTGTTTGAATGTTCCTGAATACGAACAAAGGGATCCTTATACCCCAGTCTTAAAGGGAACATTCCTCATCCCTCCAATTTCGTTAGGGTTTTCATGGCAAGCTTGCAACTCCTCGTCATGGAGTTCCTCTTGCACTTGTTTCATGATGTCCAGTAAATCATCTTCTTGGCCCTCCTTTATAGCTTCTTCCTTGACCTCCACTTGTGATTTGGCCTCTGTTATATCCATTACTGTCTCGAGTATCATCATTCTTCTTCTTCGTCCATTTCTTGTTTTCATATCATAATATTCCATGAAGGTCATGTCTCTTCATATGGCAGCGCTGAAGTCATTGTATTCAACATGGAGTCTTTCCATTTCATTCATTCCTTCCTTTTCCCGAAATTTGGTTCTAAAAGTTGTTGGATTTGGTTTGATTGAGCCACCAAAACTGCTCCCTTTGTTTCCAACACTCGGATGTTGGTTTAGTCCCTTTAGGAGTTGGACCATTTCCATCATGGTGTCTTTCATGTTGGCCTAAAACTCCTTGCTTTCCCAGATAAATTCCTCTCTGTCATCCATGGCGAGTTACTCAGGCTGGCAAGATGCCAAGCTTTGATACCACTGTAATGTGCCCGATCTAAATGCACAGAAAATAGTGACTGGAAATTCAATTTCTGGTAAAAACAGTGCTCAAATTCTTCGACATGTTCATAAAAGATTAAGAGATAAGTAATCACAAAAAACACAGCTAAATAACCGCCTCACAAATCAATTAAACTCAGAACATAAATCTATTTAGGTTTGTATTCACAATGAATGCAAATTACATAAGAAACCCGAATCAATTAGGCCATCAGTTCCAGAATCCTGATTTCAAAATACATACTTTTCACACAACCAGACCTATGCAATGCTCAGATGTAAGATGAACTCTATGTATGGCTCAGATGCAGACTGTAAGATGCTCACTTGAAAAATTAAAGCAAATACTTCTGGAACAGAAAATAAAGAACCAAATTGCTGGAAACAAACTTCCTCAGGACTAATTCAGAATTAATTCCAAAATACTAAGTGAATTGTTAGATTGCTATATAATGCAAATGCCACCTGAGCCTTGCATTGAAACATGAATAGAGATATAACTGGTTAAAATACTGCAATAGTATGTAATTGGAATTCGTTCAAATACAACGATGAAAGTATCAAATCCAAGCCCAACCCCTGAGCCAACTTAAGTAAACTTTACTCAGAATTTCTCATGAGTAGCATGCTTATTTGTCCGCCCACTGATCTGGCACATGGGATACTTGCAGCGACGGAGAGAATCTCAGCGACAGTATTCTAGAATCACCATAGTCTCCAAATCTATAGACTCCACCCTCTTCTTTGGATCACGACAGTAAGCCCACTTCAAGGGCGCTTCATGATGCTTTGAATAATGTCGGTGAATGAACGCCTTTAGGGTGCCAACGCTTCTGAAACCTCCAATTGCCTTCACGATGAGATTGAGCCGATGGTCACAGTGTGTGCCCCTTCACTTTAATCTTGGTGATCACCGACTGACGCAATGAGCAATTTGACAAGAATGCAAAGACCAATGTAATCGCTACTACACCTCCACGATTTGCTGGTAGTCTTGGCTTCCAACCAAAATCACAATGCTCTCACGCGAATGTCTCGACTTGGCAAGAGAAGTCGTGTCTGGTATGAGTAGTCAATTGTCCAAGCTAAGAATATGGATCGACGTGATGAATCCCGATACTGATCCTAGGCGATCTTCCTTGCCAAACTAGGAGGTGGTGAAGATCACGGCCAAAGTGTGAGCTTAGCCACGGTATCGCTAAACTCGTCTTCCTTCTAGACTATGCCTACAAAATGGTATAATTGAATTTTAGGAAATGGCAAATATGTTGATAGAATAAATGCACACAAATTCACAAATTTGAGACTACTTCTAGACTTGTGCACAATTTGGCGAGAGACTAAGTCCTCCCAAATCGCATGGATGCCAATGCATATTCCAAATTCGTGATGATGACAAGGCATTCAATATAAATACTATAGCCTCCCAAAGGGTCGGCTCACAATAAAGATTATTCAAATATTATTTCGGTGCCTAACTCAACTAAGTCGGCCAAAGCAATAATAAATTAAATATTATTTATTTAATAATTTAAACTATTATTATTTATTTGAATATTTATTTAATAAATTCAGAAGTGTTAAGAAACACTATTTGTCGTTTTTCTTTTAAATGGGTCCTCATCAAGTGATGGGTACATGACTTAGACACAAGGTGTCCTCTGTCACAAAGTATAAATCTCCCAAGCGTAGAAATCAAATCAACAAAATGACTTGCAAATCGAATTACAAGAATCACGAATAGCAAGCTGAGGGTTTCGTCCCAACCTGATGTGGACCTACGAGGGGCTTCATCCCTTTAGATCTCCACATCTTCTGTCCAAATTTGTGATGCCTAAAATATATGCATTCGCACACCTTCCAAGAGAGAGCTCAGCCAAACATTACATGCCTTCTTGAAGAAGGTCGACCACAATAAATTTAAATGTTATTAATTAATTAATAATTCAAATTTAATATTATTATTACCATTGTTCCACGGGGACGCGTCCCCCCCCTGAATTTTTGTCGTCCCCCTGTCCTAGACGTTTTGGGGACTTGGAGATGCCAGGGAGACGTTCCTTTGTCATCCCTCCACTACCACTGGGACATGAGAAATGTCTCGAAAATGTGGGGGACGCCTGGGCGTCTCCAAGACGTCTAAGGGACGCCCAGGCGTCTCCCGCGCAGGGACGTCAAAAAAGTTGTTTTTTTTTTAAATTTACTTTATTTTTTTGGGTCATTGTGCCTAGGGCTGAACCCTAAAGGATTGTGGGACCCATCTCAAAGCCTCTAAATGAATTAAAAGTCTCCAATGGATCACTTTTTTACTCACATATGCATTTGGTGTTTTGGAGCAGCTAGGTGAAGAAGAGGAAAACCAGTGAGAAGAGTGAGTGAAAGAGTGAGTTTTAGGTGCTGCAAGTGCAAGAAGGATGAGAAGGAGAAAGAAGAAGAAGAGGAGGAGCATTCTACACCAATTTTGAAGGATTTTTCAAGCACAAGGTAGGGTTTTATGACTGTTTTTTTTAGTTTTTTCAAAAAAAAATTGTTTTGTTTTCCAAGTTTTTAGATTCATTTTGAAAATGTAGTTTGATGTTTGAAATGGGCATTGAAATGAAAATCAAAACATGAATATGCATTTGCAACAATTATGATTAAAAAATTAATCATAATTTCATATACATGGCTGCAAATGCATATTCATATTTTGAATTTTCATTTCAAAGCTCATTGTTTTTTTTTTCATCTTTCCATAAAGATTCATCATGAAATTTTAAAATTTGTTAAACTACGCTGAAACTAGGCACTTATAGAATTTATTTGTTTCTTGCAGTGTCACAATGAGCTCTCATGACATCAACATGAGAGAGGATGAGGTTCATTCACATAGTGATAGTGATCCTAAATATGCACTTAAGGCTGAGGGGGATGACCATGGGGTTGTGCATGAAGTCCAAACTAGTTCCATGGCAAGTGAAGCAAGTACTTTACAGAGCCCTTCTACAATATTGGCAAAGTATGCTAGGGGTCCTTTTAATACCAAATCCCCTCTCAAACTATTTGCAACAAAAGATCTAAGCAAGCAAAGGGCAACATCTGGTGGCACAAGGAGGTGGAAGTGCAACTTGTGTGGTGAGGGGTGGTATGGGAGCATCACTAGAGTCAATGCACACCTTCTTTTCATTAGAGGAAAAGGTGTGGAGATATGTGATTTTTTAACAAAACCAGAAAACTTAAAATTTAAATTGAAATAAATAAGTTATGGGGTGTTCCTGATGATACTCTAGCTGCATCTGTTCCTACTACTTTGGTTCATAGTGTTAAATTTAGGTGAACAGATTAAATGCACAAGAAAATAATTCGAAATCAGACAAAATAACACAGCATATACCCTGGGAAAAACCCTCCTCTTGAGGGAGAAAAACCCAGCAACAAAGATCTCTCTTATATTTGATGCAACAGTGGCAATTTTACAAATTACAATGAGGTCTAACACAAGACCGATACCCGGTAATAATGAATGACAAATAGATTCTAGAAAACACCTGGCAATATCAGAACACAGATCCGATAATGTTTAATCTGCACTGAGAAGTCTTCAAACCATGCATTGAATTTTCTTCAATCTTGGATTCGCACAACACTGTGAATGTTCGCCCTTGTAATATTGTATTCGCACTTGCTTGTTATATCCACACTCGAGTATATTGCAGGCTGATAAGAATCACTTCAATCTGTACCTTGAATTCGCACTGATTGATATCACGGAGCTGGTGAATTCGCACTTAGATCTCACCCAAGTTCGCACATTACCATCGACTGTGTTTGGACTTAGATCATGGACAAATTCGCATATAATCATCGGCTGTGTTCGCACTTAAATCATAGATAAATTCGCGTATAATCATCAGCTGTGTTCGCACTTTAATGATAGCTAAGATCGGACTTCAGTATGTATCCAACTGACTGGAATGGACGAACAAATGAATATAAATACAAGTGAGTGGAATGAACTTAATCCTTTATGTCGGCCTTGATAAATATTATGCATGCCTCTTCACAAGAGGTCGGCCTCAAAACATAACCACGCATTAAATGTCTTCATGATAATAGCTCAAGATGAATTCCTATCTTCTCATGTCGGCTATGAAGATAAACCATAATAATAATAAATATAACTTGAATAGCCAACGGCTATCATTCAGTTATATTTCCACGAAGGAGCTAAGCTGGAAGGAGCTACCGAAGCTGCTATATCATTAACACTCCCTCTCAGGTAGGGAGAGAACTTCCAGCTGCACAATATAAGTCATCTCAATATGAGATCCATCAGCCATCATTGCCTGCAGTCAGATATAAAGAGAGAAGTATCGCCTCAATGTGATAACAAACATCATGGCTACATCCATGTGTGAAATGGTATATCACCTCATTGTGGTGTTGACCACCATGGCTATACCCACGTATAGAAAGGAGCTTATCACCTCATCGTGAAAGCATATCACCTTAAGTGATATCAACCATCATGGCTACATCCATGTGTGGTATGCACAAGTGTTCATCACTTGCGTGATGTTGTCACCTCAACGTGACTTTCACCATGGCTCTCCCAGAGGGTGAAGTACAAGAAGATCATCACGGACTCTCTCACGTGATGTTGTCATGGAGTCACACACATGACATCCACCATGACTCAGCTCAGAGGGTGGAAACGAGGGCTTTCACCTCAAATTCTTCCGTCACAGAAGAAAGTGCAATAGTAAGTACAAGTGTTCATCACTTGCGTGATGTTGTCACCTCATTGTGACTTTCACCATGGCTCTCCCAGAGGGTGAAACACAAGTACAACATATGTCATGGAGTCGCACACATGACATCCACCATGACTCAGCTCAGAGGGTGGAAACAAGGGCTTTCACCTCAAATTCTTCCGTCATAGAAGAAAATGCATTAACAAGGGATTTCACCTCGAACTTCTCTCACTGAGAAGAACTCATTAAGCAAGGCTCACTGATACTGAGACTCATACTCAGTCAAGGTTGGATTCTCCACCATACCAAGCTTGTCTCGAAAGTGTACAAACTCTATCCTGGCGAGAAGCAGGGTGAGAATATCTGCCATCTGCTCATCAGTGTTGATGTACCTCAGCTGTACCGCCTTCCGCAGTACTTGATCTCAACATGCTTGGAGCTGTCATGAACCATAGGATTGACAGAGGGCTTCACTCAACTCACCATGAATAATATTAGACTCCATTGATTGTCCAAACAATCCTGCCAGGAGCTTCGAAGCCACACTGCATCTCGAGCTGCCACACAGGCTGCAATGTACTCAGCCTTTGCTGTACTCAGTGCCACAGAAGACTGCTTCTTGCTGCACCAGGAAATCATGGCGGAACTCAACTGAAGCAATTGCTAGAGGTTCCCTTCTGATCTGCAGCACAATCATCTTCTATAGGTTCAGTAGGCTCCCTCTGAATCTTTATATACTTGGCCTTGCAATGCTGCAACCTACACTTCTTCTCAGTAAGTTATAGGACTCCCTCTTGATCCCTGCTTTAGAATTCGCAAAGAAGTCTTCTAGAAGTGAACTCCCTCTAGCCACCAATTCAGTCTCATGGCTGCAAATTGTGACTACATGCTTGATCATTTCTTTGGTTGGCTTGACTTCCTCGTAAGATGCCTCAATCTTTTCATCGCTTAAGCAATCTCTCATCACTTTCCAGCTTCTAGCTGTTCACAAAGTATTTAGGGAGAGATTACTAACAGTTTATGATTATCCAAGGAAATATCAAGACTGGAATCATACAAGTTTTACTATCTCAGGTTAAGTATGAACACATAGGAATCTCTCTATATAATGTTAGAACATGAATAAGTAAATCATTCTGAAAGAGAAATATATCAAAAGATTAAACTGAATGGATAAAGAACTTATCTCTATATAATTTGATATAATTCTTTCGTTCATCTTTTACTCCTCTTGAGAGTGCCAAACTCTGCACAACAAAAGAATGATCTGCACAACTACAGATTTCTTGAATGTATTAAGCGATTAGCATGTAGAACCAACTCTCTCAAGAGTTCAAGATTCTATCACAAAGCATGCATTGGAGAAGGATATCGATGTGATCAACCTATCACAACGAAAATGCAAATCTCTTCTCTTTTCTTTATTTCATCTCAAAGTCATACTTCAAGGATCTACATGATTAGTATGAATCAGCTCACAATAGATAAATTGAAAACTTCAAAGGATCTTTGTCCTAGAAATCACAATTCAAGAGGAATAACAATCTCCTTATACTACTCACACAAGATCCAAGATAAAAAAATACAACTTAACAAACAAAGAATACTTATCTATTTTGTAAGATACGCTAATTTTAAGCATAGATCAACACACAACCTTTTACGGCTTGAACACAGACCCATGATTCAAAATAGAAATTCTCTAGAGTCCTTCTGAGGAGAGGACTTATTCGCATCTGCAAATGAAGCATGCTGATTAGGCCTAGTTGGGCAATCCTTGGCGAAGTGCCCAAACTCATCACACCTAAAACATTGAATCTTGGACATATCCCTCTTCTTCTTGGATGGAGGTGCATTATCATTTCCCTTGTCCCGATTCCTCTTGAAGAAACCTTTCTTCCCATCTTTTCCCTTCTTCTTTGAGACATGGGAGGCGAGAACATGAATGTCTTCATTCTTTGTACTTTGACCAACGCCTCTTGCCACCAACCTTGATTCCTCTTGAATGCAATCAGATCTTAGGCGATCAAACTTAGGCAGTTTCGATCTTGCACTGATTCCTTGAATGAAGGATTCCCAAGACAAAGGCAGCCCATTGAGGGCGAGCATGATTAAATCCTTATCATCAACTATATTCCCAATTGTTGAGAGCTGGTCTCTCAAATTAGAAATCCTCATGAAGTATGTAGTAATTGACTCTCCCTTTGCCATCTTCACATGATGCAATTGATGCTTTAGTGCAAGGGCTCGGCTGGTATTGTTGACTTCGTACATCTCTTCCAAGGTCTTGAGCATATCTCTTGCTGTCTTCAACTTTGAAATGATAGGAACAATATGATCCTTGACTGAGTCAACCAGAATCTTCATTGCTTTGACGTCTTTCTTCAGCCACTCCTTTTCTTCTGCCTCCTCAGGTTCAGAAATGCTAGGCTCCAAGAGGTCACCCAGATCATTTTCACGCAAGGTGAGCATGATCCTAAATCTCTATGAAGTGAAATTGGTTGCACCTTCGAGTCTGTCTTCAACCTTCAAACCATTCACCATCTTGGCTGAGTAGGATGAGTGAGCAACAAAAGGTATGCTGATTGGCAATAATCTGATCACGATCCTCAAACCCGCTCTGATACCATGTTAAATTTAGGTGAACAGATTAAATGCACAAGAAAATAATTCGAAATCAGACAAAATAACACAGCATATACCCTGGGAAAAACCCTCCTCTTGAGGGAGAAAAACCCAGCAACAAAGATCTCTCTTATATTTGATGCAACAGTGGCAATTTTACAAATTACAATGAGGTCTAACACAAGACCGATACCTGGTAATAATGAATGACAAATAGATTCTAGAAAACACCTGGCAGTATCAAAACACAGATCCGATAATGTTTAATCTGCACTGAGAAGTCTTCAAACCATGCACTGAATTTTCTTCAATCTTGGATTCGCACAACACTGTGAATGTTCGCCCTTGTAATATTGTATTCGCACTTGCTTGTTATATCCACACTTGAGTATATTGCAGGCTGATAAGAATCACTTCAATCTGTACCTTGAATTCGCACTGATTGATATCACGGAGCTGGTGAATTCGCACTTAGATCTCACCCAAGTTCGCACATTACCATCGACTGTGTTCGGACTTAGATCATGGACAAATTCGCATATAATCATCGGCTATGTTCGCACTTAAATCATAGATAAATTCGCGTATAATCATTAGCTGTGTTTGCACTTTAATGATAGCTAAGATTGGACTTCAGTATGTATCCAACTGACTGGAATGGACGAACAAATGAATATAAATACAAGTGAGTGGAATGAACTTAATCCTTTATGTCGGCCTTGATAAATATTATGCATGCCTCTTCACAAGAGGTCGGCCTCAAAACATAACCACGCATTAAATGTCTTCATGATAATAGCTCAAGATGAATTCCTATCTTCTCATGTCGGCTATGAAGATAAACCATAATAATAATAAATATAACTTGAATAGCCAACGGCTATCATTCAGTTATATTTCCACAAAGGAGCTGAGCTGGAAGGAGCTACCGAAGCTGCTATATCATTAACACATAGGACACAGCTTCAACATAGCCAGCAACAGAGATCCAGCCATACTTTGCAAACGAGAGTAGGAGGGACACCAGGTTCTTCTTCTAGTGCCTATGCAGGAGAGGGGAGGGGGAAATGGAAATTGCAAGGTCAAACTCAAAGTAACCCCATTGCAGATTTGTTTAATGTGCAGCTCAAGGATGAGATAGATGATGCCATTGGCAAGTTCTTCTTTGCCAATGGCATCCCATTTCATGTTGCCCGATCTCCTTATTATAAGGATATGATATTGATGGTGGCAAAGGGAGGACCATCATATGTGCCACCAAGTGAGACGAAATTGAGGACCACGATCTTGGATAAGAACTATTCCAAGATCAATTTGTTGATGGAGAAGATGAAGGAGTGTTGGGTTAAGACATGATGCAGCATAGTCATGGATGGGTGGACAGACATTAGCCATCATCCACTCATTAACATCATGGTTACATGTACTGAGGGCCCATATTTTCTTAAGGCAGTTGATTGTTCAGGGCATCACAAAGATGCTGATTTTCAGTTTGAGGTTCTCAAGGATGCTATTCAGGAGGTTAGGCCACAAAATGTGGTCCAAGATATGGCAGATGTTGCACATGTGTGCAAAGCTGCAGGGAGACTTGTTGAGGCTACTTATAGGCATATTTGGTGGACCCCATGTTGTGTGCATGCCATGAACAATGCACTCAAGGACATGGGAAAGATTGATTGGAT
The DNA here is from genome assembly GCA_007258455.2 of Sequoia sempervirens. Classification (NCBI taxonomy): domain Eukaryota; kingdom Viridiplantae; phylum Streptophyta; class Pinopsida; order Cupressales; family Cupressaceae; genus Sequoia; species Sequoia sempervirens. The sequence continues at coordinate 18,960,476 of VDFB02000015.1, forward strand.
TAGAGCAGTGGTTAATGATGCGAGAGATGTGCAAATGTTTATCTGCAACCACCACACATCACATGCACTTTTCAAGACCTTCGCTAAGGAGTTCCTGAAACCTACTGATACGAGATATGCTTCCTATTTCATTCTCTTGGATAGAATGATTGAGTTGCAAGAGGCACTGCAACTCATGGTCATGACAGTAGATTGGAGTAGGTGGGTTGAGTCTAAGACAGAGGAGGGGAGGAGGGTGAAGGATATGGTGAAGAGTGATGTGTTCTGGGCTGATGCAAAATATATTGTTGCCATCATTAAACCTGTTTTCCAGGTTATCAAGGATGGGGATTCGGATGCACCTAACCTTGGAGAGGTATATGAGTGCATCGATTCTATGCTTGATCAAATGAGGGTTGTTGTGCGAGAGAGGGACCCCACATTAGCATTCTACCACGAGCACATTCAGCCAATCATTCATAGGAGATGGGAGAAACTAAACACTCCCTTGCACATGGCAGCCTATGCACTTAATCCTAAGTGGTACTTGACGAGGTCTGGCAGACTGACACCGATACAGGATGCAGAGGTGAAGGCAGGGTTCTTCAGGTGCATTGATAGGATGTATGATGATGTAGATGCCAGTGTGATTCGCACTGAGTGGACCAAATTTGCCACTCTCAAGGGTTATTCAGATGCAGCCAAGATGGATATGCGAACTATGGCATAGGAGGACCCAATTTTATGGTGGACTTGCCATGGATCAAGATCTTTGACTACCACTCTAGCCATCCAATTGTTATCTCAAGTTTCTAGTTCTTTAGCTGCTGAGAGGAACTGGTCGACATATAACTTCATCCACTCTCTTAAGAGGAACAAGACTTACCACTAGGAGAGCAAAGAAGCTTGTGGCTGTACATAGTGCTTTGTGTCTCATTGACCACAAATCACTTTTGTACAAAGAGAGTCCAGCAACACAGTGGGATGTAGATCTAGAGGAGCCAGAACAGATTGATGAGGATGCTTCAATTTCGGCTTCAGATGCAGGGCTGGTTGGTGTTAGTTTCGCTGAGCTTGATTGTGAGGATTCCAATAGTTCGACTGATGAGGAGTTTGCGGACGATTAGAGGCCTCCCTTCACTACATTTTTGCATTTTGTACTTATTTTGATTATGATATCTCATATCAATGTACTCATGCTACTCATTGTAATCATTTTTATCATTATGATATGATATTACAATGTGACATCATATTTTCGATATTCATATAATAGAAATCTCAAATTCAACAATTTCATTTGTCAAATTTTAATATTTTATTTAATTACTAATAGTATTCAAGTATTCAAAATGTTAGTATTTACAATTTTACTAGTTTGCCAAAGTTTAATTTGAAAATTGAAATGTTATTTTGAAACATCTTTTTATAACTAGTTATTCAAGTACCATATGTATATCAGTGCCGCCCCCCCCGCCATCCCCAAACTTAGACCCCTTGTCCCCCTATCCCCAAGACGCATCCCCTTCAGGAAACTCCGTGGAACACTGATTATTATGAATATTATATTTAGGTTGGCCCTAAAAATTATTTACTAATTTTATTTATTTATTTATTTATTTTAAATACTAGGTTGGCCGAACCAACCTAAAATCGAGGACATCACAACAAGACAAAAAGTATTTGGTTCACATGGTGCAATTGCATAAAGGATGAGAAGAGAATCTACTCTAGACTGGATAGGTTCTATGTTCAAGAGAATTACTTTTGTTTTGAAAATGATTTTAAAGAGAATTGTATCCAGGTGATCCCCTACATTATGTCACACCACTACCCTATTGAAACTAATATCTTGTTCAAACAAAATAAGAACACTGAGAATGTTAGAAAGGAGAATTTATTTCAGTTAAATGTTGAGTTGTTGAAAACTAACAATTGTATGGAAGTTATCAAAACCTTAGGAAAAATCAATAAATATTTCTTCCCCAATAAATTTGTTATCAATTATTGGGAAATTTTAGTGGAGGATTGTACATCTCTTTTCCAATGGTAAGAAATATGCCCTTGGTAGGAAGGAGATATGAGAATTGCATATAGGATAATCTACTGGCAAAGGAATCTCAGTTACAAATGGAACTTAATAACCACTTTTTAGTCGATGAGCTAGGTGAGATCAAGCATAATTGAGATGCCTAAAAAGCATAAAAGATGCTTGTAGAGCATAAAAGCACAAGGTTCCAAAAATAGAGCCAAAACGAATTGGCTTTGAGGGGGCCAAAGGCTCTAAATACTTCTTTAAAATACAAAAAGCTACAAGCAGTAAGGAGGAAATTGGCCCTGTTCCAGTTAATGAATTCCAATGTAATAAAATGATGATATCAAATAAGCCTTCAAAACTTTTTATAAGAATTTAGTTTCTGAAAAGGACCACTCAAATGTTTGTAAGGAAGCACAAAATGTTTGTAAGAATGTTATACCAAATAAATTAGTAATGACGAAATCAAGTTTGCTATCCAAGCCTTTAAAAATGGCAAATCCCTGAGTGCAGATGGATTTCCCAATGAGTTCTATAAAGCAATAAATAATTGGGTTGTCAAGGACCTATTTCTAGTATATAAAGAAGCCATTTTTAAGGCTCCTTAGGAGACAAAATTAACAGAGGGATTATTAAGTTGCTTCCTAAATTAGACGATAATTCTAATATTAAAATTTGGAGGATAGTTCTAATATTAAAAATTAGAGGCCAATTACTTTAGTAAAAGTCTCATACAAAATATATGCTAAAGTCTTGGCTTGGCTAATATTCTACCAAGAATCAGTAACAGCATGCACAAAAGGTTCATTAAGGGTAGATACATTCTTGAAAAGCTTTTGATTGGGTTAAAAGGAATAATCAAAATGTGGAAACATTGTTACTTGACTTTGAAAAGGCACACTGGGGTGGTCATTCATCTTACTTGTTCTAAATGCTTTTGGTTTTCCAAAAGTATTCTACAGTATGGTTAAATTTATGTTTCAAGATGCCTATACTCAAACTGACATCAATGGGTATTTAACTGAGCCTTTTATTGGACAGAGATCTATCAAACAAAGTTGCCTTCTTGCAACTCCATTATTTGTTATGGCATTTGATGATCTACATTATATATTAAGATCTTGCAGATTTGATAGTATGGTTAAAGGTATCTCTTTACCTAACAAGGACACGCTATTAAATATTCAATTTGCTAATGATACAACTATGTCTTCAAAAATGGAAGAGAAATTTGATAATGTAATCAACAAACTTAATATATATTATCAAGCATCAAGAGCTAAAATTTCTAATACTAAATCTATTTTATTAAGCTCGTATGACAAACCCCCTGAGTGGTTTAATAGATGTAAGTGGCAATGGGGTAAATCTGATAGACAAGTCAAATATTTGGTGATCCCATTTTTTGTGAACCCATCATTGAAAAGCATGTGTAATTGGTCGTACTGTAAATGAAGAACAAATCCAGAAAGTGAAACAGCCACTATCTCTCATTGGCTGGTAGGTTTCAAATTCGTCAAAAAATGCTATCCTCTTATACCATTTACTATGCATTGGTTTGGTTGTTTGGTAGTTGTCAAGTTGAGAGCATCCAAAAGTTAAGATTGCTTCTTCCTGGCAATCTATATGAATAGGGTTTTTCCTCACTGTAAATTTCTTTTGGTTAACTTAGCTGTGTTTTGCTTTTGTAAAAATGTTTTTTTGGCCCTTGAATACTGTTTTAAGTTTTTGTTCTTCATATCTCATCTTGGGAGTGCCTCCAATCTAATTTCTATACATGTTTTGCAGTTGTCTACTTATGCACCCAAACAGAAGTAGGTTATCTGTGGACCTACCTATAGGTCTACATAATGTAGGTTGAGACAGCCCCAGCACATGCATTTGCATGTTTCTAGATTTGTGCTGAAGAGAGGGATGATTGATCTCTTTCTTTGGTGCCTCCACCCAGCATTTTCACTTTGTTTCCCTAACCCTTATCCCTCTTTCAAAACCCTATTCCTCGTATCTCTTTTCCTTCAAAGCATTAGGTTAGTTTGTAGTTTAGACAAGAAGCTGGTCTTCTTCAGAGGTTGCTCACACTTGAAAGTTGTGTGTGAGCAATCCACAATTAAACTATCCCCCCATTTTAGCATCTCTAGCCTTCCTGGCCTGAACTGTCCATTTGGGAGAGGCCAACAGTAAGTGTAATGAGAAATTAAGGAACGGAATTTAGTTAATCAATTGAGTCAATTAGATCTTCAATTGATACACAAACATATAATAATCCAATTCAAACGTGCTGATGGTATGCAGGTGAGCCTTGTCAGGCCGACCTAATTACAGGTCAACTAGGAGAAAAAGTGAGGAGCTTTTTCCAAATTTGATTAGATTAAAATTGTTGTTGTCATTGAAGTTGGTTAAAATGAAACCAGGTGTAATTATGATGTCATAAAAGATGATATGATCACAGATTTGTCTTGATCTATCTTTTTAGCTTGAACGCCAACTTTAATCCAGGTCTTGAAACTATCCACCATTGTCTTGAAAAATGTAGTTACTGGATTCACAATGAAGCACCAATCTCATAAAACTTGTACTTGATCAATATAACCAAAGGCAGCAATAATAATGGTTAAACAACCTAAACTCATCACTATTGTAAACAGCAATGATAGAGAGTGTCTAAGCAAAGCTGTTTCTAACATCAACTACTTGTACAAACCCTTTATTTGTCTTTTAGCTAAGGGGAATAAATTGAGTGAAAGAGAGATTGTTTGCTTGATTGGATCAGCTAGATAAATAAGGTCAAATGGGATAATGTTCGGCAAGTTGGTCCAGTTAACCCTAACTTAATATAACATTTAGAAAATTATTGTAGCTCAATCAAAAAATTAAGCAGATGGTTCAGGTAACTAAAGCAGGACAGCAATGAGATAGAAAGGGAGACTCGAGCTCATCTCTTTTTAATTATCAAGCCTTTTCAGCATGGCAAGAAGGGAACCTCGGTGAACTCCTATGAGCCAAGCATCTTCCCTAATTGAACCGCTTAACAGTTTGAATTTTGATGTCATCAAAGTTCGAGTAAGAACAGGTGTACTTATGATATCATAAATTATCATATCATCTCAAACAATGTCACCCTCTTCCTCTGGTTTGTCACCTTCGTCCATTGTTATGGAAATGTGATTTATGATTTCACCATGAAGTGATGACCCATAGAGCATAACACACAAGAAAGTCAACTATGAATTTTAAAATACCTGGAAAAGTGACAAATATGGATAAAGATCAGAATCATGAAGGAAATATTAAATGGAAAAGGAAAATCATGAAAGAAAATATTTTAGAGAAAAAATGGAATTAATTCTAACAAAATATATGATATTTGAATATAATCAACTCAAATGAAACAATTTAAGTTATTAACAACCAAATTTTCCCTGATTTGGTTGTTATTAACAACCAAATTTGCCTTGCATTTGTTTCAAAGAATTTTAAGTTGATGACTGAATGAAGACCCATGGTCATAAGTCATGTACAAACATGATGAATAAGTCAAAAACGTGAACTTTGAGAAAAGAACTTGCATATATGAGGATGAACCCATTTTACTGTGAATTAATTTTTTTTACATGTCAAATGTTGGGCATGAACATGCAAGGATACATGAACAAAAGCACCTTAAGGGAAAAAAATCACTTGCTAGAAAGTAGAAACATAAAGACAGTTTAAAATTCTTGTTTGTGCCAATGATTTGTTAATAGTCAATCAAATCTGAGGAGAAGTTTTCTTGGTACAAAAACTATTTGACTAATTCTCAAGCGATAGAAATCAAAAGACTTGATAATTTTAGTTCACAGGTGTACATTTTCATGTATCTATTACTCAAGGTCAACAATCATGGTAAGGTGGATTAGAAAAGGGTAGTATCTAAATAAAAGCAGCGATTATGATAGCAATGGCCACTCTAGAGAAAGGGAACAAATTGCAGTCTCTCCAGCTTCTACTAGTTGTAGTAATATAGTCCAATGAAATAATAGTGACTCAGATCTATTTATACTCTATATGATAATGCCCAATTTTCGTATGCAATTTCAAGTCATTTGCTTTAGAACATGTAATAGGATCTAGGCTCTCCCTAGATTATTGTCTATGTATGAGTATGTCATGTCCCCTTCTAGTTGACATCTCTCAGAGCATAGGATTAGCCTATTATGCGACCCTCGTAGGCTGATAGGATGGATAGAGGGTCTTGATGGAGCTTGGCTCAGCTTCAGTTGTCAGTATTTGACCAGTTGGCTTTCGTTCGGGCTCATTCGGATACCGTTTACCTGAGTTGCTATTTTTAGCAGTATTTGACACTCAGAGAGGCACCCCTGCTAATTTTAGCAGTACAGTTTGATCACGTGCAAAATCACTCCCTGGTTTGCCAGCTTCAGACGGTTCGTGCATCGGACGTTTCTTGAGGGAGTTATTAATATTTGATTGATTAATTAAATATTAATTAAATTGAGCATATAATATAAGTTATAATATTTTAATATTATAACTTAAGTGAAGGGGGTCGCCCATCATGGAAGGGGCCAGTTGTGATTATATTTTATAATAAAAAATTACATCGAAGACTATTGAAAAGAATTAAAATAAGAAGTCGAATTATTTAATGATCCCTATTTTTAAGGAATTCGCACTTTTCAAGAGTATAAGGCATTTTCATTGAAAATCGAGCCATTATGTTATTGAGTTATTGAAAATTGATCAAGTTTCGTCCAGAGCACGGAAGCCAAGGGTTTCAGTCTCAGAGCATTGGGGAACGAGCCATCTCCAGTGAAAGCGATTCAGAGGGTGTGAAATATCATCCGATTTATTGCCAGGCAGAGAGATTTCTTCATCCAGGAGAGATCACAGAGTTTCACAGAGGTTCATATCTTCAAGGTTTGAGTTAGGAATTTATCTAGAGAAGTTTCTTCCACCAAGGCGCACATTTCAGAGATAGCTGGAGATTCTTCAGAGGGCCGTACATTTTTATTTGTTGCTGCTGTACACAGCCGTACCATCTTTACCAGGCTGTACCATCATAAAAAGGGGCGTATTTTCTCCTTGAAGCAAATCGCCTACTTTTGGATCAGTCTGCCACTGCCAGCTTGGGCGCCTATATTCCTGGCATCATTGTGGATCACCAGACGGAGGGAGAAAGGTGTATTGATTGCAGCCGTACCAGATCAAGGCCAATTTCATATTGCAGCAAATCAGGTTTTTCATCAAATAAAATATTGCCTTTTTGATTGCATGTAACTGGATCTTTATTGTAATCATCTCAGAAGATTAATAAATAGTCTGGCATCCTTATTTGCAATAGATTCTGTTATTTCCGGAGTTGTAAGAATTTATTTAGATTTTATATTATTTTATTGCAAAATCGCCACTTTCAATATTTATGCAAAAACACCAAAAATACACAAAACTTTCAAAAAAACAGTCAGATTCAGCAAACGGGGAAACTAGGGTTTCTACAGAGTACTTGCAAATTTACTTATTATTGGGCTTAAACTCAATTACTTTAAGTTTTCCATGAGCAATCTCTAGCAAACCGCTTCTACTGAGTCTTGTAAGATAATTCTTCTCAACATTTAGGATGATGATGAAACAAGGTAGAATTACAGTATTTAAATATACAATATACTCTTTCAGAAAGTAGATTAGCAACATTAGCCTACAGTCCTTGGGAACCCTCTCAATAACTAGCCACTTCTCTAGTTCAATATAGAATATTTTTTAAATAGAAATGATTCTACATTGGGGAAGGCACTATCTTTCACAAGTCATTCATCACTTAAATTACTATTAAGCACAAAATAACTCATGGAGAAGTTGACCCAATTCTAAAATGCATATTCATCCTCTCTTTTACTGTCAACTTGGATAGCTAAACAGTAGCATTTCACATATTTTTCTCAATATCAATACATCTCAACATAATGCTGCTTTTGCAACAACTGAGAGTCGCTTCTTTTGAAAAATTGTGTGCAATGCATTGTTTCTTTGCAACCTGGTACAATTACGTTTTAACAGAAAAATGATGATTTATAGGTGACTTGTTCTACTACCAAAACAGATATTGATAAGTCTTGACCCAATGCTTTTGCTGTTCTTTGAAATAGAATTGTTACTTTCACAACAAGATGCTATCATTGAACATGTAATGAACTTAACATGACATAAAATCTTATTAAATTCTCGTAGTAGAAGTAGCTTATATATTACCATTACAAACCATGAACAAAGATGTTATTTAGCAGTGTACATCATACTCAAAATCCAGCACAAATTTAAACAAGATGCTTCATAAAGACCCTTGTGCAGTGCCGTTAGGAAGTTGATAATTCTCTTCCTTCATAATGAAACTACTTCCTATAGGTTCAGAGGTCATCAAGGACTTGGGCTTGTGTCATACTCCTCAGTGGCATAGTTATACATCCTCACATAATCAGTGTTTTCTCTTATCACTGGATCATTTCTTTGATTGGTCACTTGGGGCCCACGTGACAGTTCCTTTTCCTTTCCAGCAGACCAATAATATTGTTATTTCATTTATGCTAGGCATATCTGATTAATATAACCTAGGACAAGTCCTACCTGGCATTTCCTTTCAAGCTGATCAATTATTCTTATTCCTACTCGGATCCGCCAAGTTCCTTTTGTGGGTTCAAACATTTCTCATTAATATTCCTGGCTGGGGCTTCTAGTCGAAGGCGTTCGAGGTGGAGTGTATCATTTGTCTTGCTCCATTTACTCTTTGCTGACAACTTCAGGCTGCATTGAAGTTTCCTTCTATTCTTGATGGACGTGAGCATTAGAACCTCTGCACTGATCTGCTAACAAATATCAATCTATTATGCCTGGCGCAACCATATATGGATAAAGACAATGGAAAACCTCATGTGGACTAGCATTAGAGATGGTGACAGCAGCTACATTATTCACAGTGCCCCAAAATGACTGGGAACTGTTACAAATCCTGCTCGTCTGTTAAGGGTTATGGGTCACAACTTTAGTTGCTGTCATGCTGGGCATTGAAAGTCAGATCATGATAAGTATTATCTGCTGCACCATGTTCTGATTTGGCAGTGATGATTCCCTGCCCAACAGTTATTGGTGACTGCCCCTATTTGGATCAAACCTATTTGTTGACTAGAAGAAATTTATCCATCTTTCAGGGAGCGGAGGGGGCTGGTTTCTCCTCATAAAAAAGGTATGTTTTGTTTATTCCGGGAGAGGCTCATGGGCAATATAGAAAATCAGGAGTAAGAGGGGGTTGCGATGGACAGATAACAAGGAGAATATAGAGCAGTATTGTAATATCTTCCTCCTTATCTGAGGACTGAAAGACGTATAGAAGTGGGATAATATCAATTTTGTTCTCCCCCTCAGCTGGTTGTAACAGAGAGTGAAGTGAGAGGCTCTTTGCATGAGATAATTAGTTCCCATAGGCCTGCATGACTGTGTATGCCTTTAAAGCAAGGTTGAAATTTAAAATTGAGAAATAAAGATCCTATAATGGGTTGTAATTGCTTCCGTAATGCATGATGAGTTGTTTTAGGTATGTGGCTGCAAGGAGCACACTGCCATTCATTTGGCCCTCTCTCCTTGATCTGCAGTAAGAGGTATTAGAGCCGGTATGGTTGCTGGGAATGTCAAGGAGAGTTGCATAAGATGGTAAATTTGTTGGGTTGTGTTTCAGGAAGATCTAATATTTTGTTGCAGGAGTCCTGTAGCTGTAGAGAACTGCATGTGAGAGAGGAAATGGTGATAATAAGAGAATGAGTGTTAAGGGTATGTTGGCTGTCCTCCAACAAAGGTAGTGTTGAGTAGAAGATGTGCTAATGTCCTCCACTATGTGGGAAGTGGGTAGAGGGGGTTTTGGGTATGTATTTTCCAGTACCATTGTTGGGTAGAGGATAGTTATGGATTCTAAGAGTGAGTGGCTGAAAATGTCTTCAAGGAAGAGGACAAGGGTAGCCTTGAGAAGGGCTATAAAGTTTTCATTCGTGGGGTAAAGAGAAACTGCTTCTAAAAAAGGAAGCTGGAAAAGGATAGAGTTTATGTCTGCAGAGATAACCAAGATGTTAGGAATCCTAAAAGAGAGTAGCGATGAGATGAGGAGAGAAGAAGAGAAGGGAAATGCTAAGTCCCTTGATTTGTCTAACATTGTTGTTTGCAGATTTGAAGGAAGGTAAAGACAAAGAAGAGGAGGTCATCATGCTAGAGAACAGAAGAGTAAATTGTAGTGGTGACAGAAGTTTGAAAAGCACAAATTACAGAAGATAAAGGTGTTGTTGCAGAAGTTCCTTTTGAGGTAGTAGACAGTTAAGAAGTTGAAATGATGGCTTGTAAAAACCCTGTGTTTTACCATGGAGTTGATGAAAGGAATCTCTTGCTTCAAGAGAAGATGAAAAAGATCAAGAGTTGTTCAATTCAAGTGGGTCTTCACATGAAGATTTTATTGCAGCAAAGAATAGTGAAGGGGAGGAGGAAAATGGATTTCTTGAAATGCATCTTATGATTAAGAGTTGTGATGTAGAGGACTGCCCTTTGGAGGACCTGAAAATGTTGGTTAAAGTGGATTAATTTGAAGAGAAGTACCTCAATGAGGTACCAAATGCATAGAGTGAAAAGATGTACCTTGAGATGGTACAAGGAGCATAAGTCACAATTGTTGAACCTGAGGTGTTTGCATAAGCAAATGAGGAGATGATTACATTTGATAAAATTTGGTTGTGATGATTTATGTGCTAGTAAAGTGGAGAGCAAAGAATGGAGAAAGAAGTCTTGGTGGATTTGGACAGACAACAGTGGGTTGAATCCCACAAAAAATGATTTGAGTGCAAGAGATGATGACCTTTGGTGAAGGTGGATGGATAGTGGTCAAATACCACAAAAAGAGGAAAATGATGGTGGAGAAGAAACATTAGGAGAATATCAGTTTATGGTGGACAGAAGTCCATGAGATGCATGAAAGATGATGACCAAGTTAGGTAGAGGGACATGGGATTTGTCCCAGCTAAGCACTAAAAGAAGCGAAGGAAGAAATGTTTTGAAATACTTGTTTCAATAATGGAGCTTGCTATAGAATGTGTGTTTTTCAAAAGGGTGGTTCTACCACTCCACTCTAATTTTGTGAGCTATTCTCACAAATTTTTTATTTGGTGTGTTTGATGCAAGAGCATCCAAATCCATAGGCAATTCTACATCACCCAAAAACATGGTTATCTATTTTTATAGTTTTTGCTCTAATTTTGGTATGAGCTTTTAGGATTACTCCTTGGAGGCATAGTTGAATATCCTCACCTAATGAGTGTTTTCTCTTACCATTGGGATCATTTCCCTATGATTGGTCACTTGTGGCCCACATGCCAATTCCTTGCTAGCTCACCAATAATGTTGTCATTTATTTTATGCTAGGCATATTTGACTAATATAACCTAGGATGAGTCCCGCCTGACATTTCCTTTCATGCTGACCAATTATTCTTATTCTTGTTGGGATCTGCCAAGTTCCTTTTTGGCATTGAAATCCTTCTCATCAATATTCCTAGCTAATAGTTTCTTGTCAAAGACGTTTGAGGTGGGGCATATCATTTGTCTTGCTTCATTTACTCTTGGCTAACAACTTTAGGCTACATCAAAGTTTCCTTCTATTCTTAATAGAAATGGTTGTTAGAATCTTTGCATTGGTCCTCTAACAAATGTCAATCTATTATGCCTAGTGCAACCATATATGCTTAAAGACCATGGAGAACCCCACATGGACTAGTATTGGATGGCGATGGCAGCCACATTGTTCATGGCACTCCCAATATAATTGGGGACCGTTACAAATCTTGCTCATCTATTAAGAGTCATGGGTCACAACTTTAGTGGCTAGTATGCTAGACATTGAAAGTCAGATAACGAAAAGTATTATTTGTTTTGCCATCTTCTAATTTGGCTATGATTATTCCTTGACCAACAGTTATTGGTGACTGCCCCTATTTTGGATTGAGCCTATTTGTAGGCTGGAAGCGACTTGTCCATCTTTTGGGGAACAAGAGGGCTGGTCTCTCCTTATAAAACAAGTATATTTTGTTTATTCTGGGAGAAGTTAATGGGCAATATAGAAAATCAGGAGCAAGAGAGTTCTGTGGTGAACAAATAACAAGGAGAATATAGAGTAGTATTGTAATATCTTCCTCCTTAGTTGAGGATTGAAGATATATAGAAAAAGTGGGATAATATTAATTATGTTCTTCCCCCTCAACTGCTTGTAACAAATAGAGTGGAGTGAGAAGCTAATTTTATGAGAATCAATTCTTGTAGGACTGCATGACTGTGTGAAGCAGGAGCATCCTTACCTAGTTGGTTTGTTGTAGCCAGGTTGGACTCAGTGGAGGCTCAAGCATAATAAAGAGGAGGATGGATTAGAAGAGAGTTCAAGGTTAGAGGTATTAGATTCAGTACTCATCATAGGGCTACAGCCTAAGTCTTCAACCATTGTGGCAGATTATGATTTATTTGAGAATTTAATAAAATAATGATGGATCTTTTGGAGGCTGGATTTTTCCCTCTTTGAGAATTTTCCAAGGTATGTCTTGTGTTATTTGACTACGGTTCCTTGTTTGTGTGTGTCTATTGATGTTGACTACACAGTTGGGCAGTCCTTCATTAGACCCTCCTACCATGACTACATCACTATGTGTGCCTTTAAGACAAGGTTGTAATCTAAAATTGAGAAATAAAGATCGCGTTATAGGTTGTGATTGCTTCTATAATGCTTTATGAGTTGTTGTAGGTATATGGCTACAAGGAGCAAGTTGCCATTCGTTTGGCCCCCTTTCCTTGATTTGCATTAAGAAGATTGAATACACCATATCTCATTCAACTTTTGTATCATTGGCAAGTGAGGGGAAAGCCATTCACATCCTTTGATGGAAATGTAATTATCTAATGCTGTTTCAACTATAATTAGTCAATTATTGTAATGTCCCCTTATTAACAGTAGGCTAGCTTGACCTAGAAACATAAAATGCACAAGTTAGGATAAGGGATCTTGTAAATGAAACTTGCCTTTAGGACCTACGCACATCATGCATAATGAACAAATACCACACAAATCCTTTATCATAGTTAGATTAGATAATTCAAGTTCTACATATTAAGAATAAGGCAGATGCATTACTATCCTAGTGTATTTAAATGAAAACATCTCATTCTTATATAACCTATTACTATGTACTGAATAGATTTTCGTCCTTCCCTCTTTCCTAACCCCAATGAAGGATGGTAGAATTACTGTGCCAAGGGCATGTGAACAGTCTCCAAGTGGACTCCCTCAAGGTTTCCAACCTATCTTGGGACCATCCATCAAGTGACCAAATTACCCCGCCTCTCCCTCCACAAACTCCCTATCCTCAATTGGGTATTAGCAAAAGTGAGTATGCTCAAAAATCCATTCTTATGTTAAAGAATCATAATTGCTTATAAGGTTCAATAATTGCTGCAAGCATCATTATTGCACAATTACATATATATATGTGTGTGTGTGTACCCTCATCTCTAATTGACTTCAATTTATATCACTATTTCTAATAAATATTTATATATCCTTGTGTATATATTCTATACAAAGATCTATATGTATATTTCTATTCCTACTTGACTTACAGTAATTCTATTGCATGAATGTATGCATATATAATTGCAGTGATAATAAAGCCTACCACAGAAATAATGATTATAAATAATAAAATATAATAACTATAAAGAATAATATTCACCAATAGCTAAAATATATAACTACATTCAATCACAATAATAGAGCATACCCCACTCTGTATAAATCTGAATATGCCTCATATAACTCATCCCGTATTTGCTTTGGTTAAGAATATATCACTAGATTCTTTCTTTATTTCCATCCATCCATCCATCGCTGCCTCCTTTGTTGGGCTTGCTTGCCTTTTATACATTCGATTTCAAGGGACATGACTTTCAGCGCTGCTTTTTGGGATCGGCTCATTAATGTTTGGGATGTTTGTTAATTATATTATTGTTTGTGCAGTCTTAATTGATCAGTTTTGGGAATCAGCCTTAGAAGTGTTTATGCCTTTTATTGTCTATAGTTTATTTTGTATTTATCTTATTTAATATTGTTTCTTCTATGGTTTCTTTGGAATATAGATTATTATATTAATGATATTTCCAATTTTTACATATTTTGCTATAATCAGCTTTATTATTATAATTATAATGAGTGTCTATGATAATCATGATGTAGATAATAATGGTTAAATTATTATTAATATCATATTTATAATTATAATATTATCTATGATAATTATAATTATATTTAAATTGCAATTTCTCGTATTTGTATTCTGATATTTATTTGTATTTTGATATATTTGGTGTTGCAATTTCGAGGGACGTGACAATTATGCATGCATGGGTTTTATTTGTGAAATTCATGATAGGATAATTAATCAATTGTTTTCATAATTAATTAATTATGTGTGTTGGGTTTAGAAATTGATTATTTAATAATAAATTATTAATTAGTTGTGGAGAGATGTTAGTGGATAAAAATGGGAATTAATCAATTAAGAAAAAATTAATCAGAAAAGATTAACTAGCTATAATGCAATTAATCAGCAAATGGAATGTGATTATATAATGCAATTAATTAATTTAATTAATTAAATACGCAATGTGATGATGCTTAAGGGAATTGCCTAGGATGAACTAATGCTTAGATTATGTGTAGAATTGTCAATAGAAAGTGGTGTAATTTAGGTGTCTACACAACATACCATTTCCAATCTTTTCATCAAAGAAAAATAGTCTACACCATAAATTTGTGTTAGACATGCAGAAGCACAGCATCAAGAATTACTTGAAAGGATTCATGATCCTAATTACTAAAATATAAACTAGGGGCAGCTATACTATACTCCAGTACACCAAATGTAGATTTAAAGTGAAATTCTCTCAATTACCTTTCCATGCATTTTTCAACTTACAATGATTGCCAATAGTCGTGGCATTTGTAATCAAAGACTAAATAGAAAACATCGAAACATCTCAATGCAGAAAAACACACATAACATGCAACACAAGTTAACTCTAGTGAAACCCTCAAATGGGCAGAAAAATCTAGGAAGAGTGTGTCATGCTCCTCATACTGTAAGGCCCACCCATGTTAACTCTTGTCTTGTCCTTATGCTAGAAGATGTATTCAGGACCTGTTTGATTAAAGATTAGATCATATTTAATCATGTATTGTTCATATTATCATGATGTAATTGAGATGTTATTATTAAAATGTGGATTTTTATGACATTGGTTGATTTTTCTATGTGCTTCAGCTATAGTTACATTTTGAGCAAATGTGCACATAATGTTTGACTTGGGTGCATAGATATAAGTAAAATCCCAATAATGGTTAATTCAAAGGCAAACACATGGTTTGTTTGTTATTGTTAACCCATCCAACTCACCTAGGAGTAAAGGGTGTGACTAGTATGCAACCAATGCAACCCTATCCAAATCACGTGAGATTCAAGATGCCCATTGTGTAAAACTAGTAGTGTACCTTCGCTCCTTGATTGTCATAACCCTCTTTTTTTATCATTATATATGTTTGGGCCCATTATGTAAAACTAGTAGTGTACCTTTGTTCCTTGATTGTGTCATAATCCTCTTTTTTTATCATTATATATGTTCATTTAATTTTTGCAATAATTATGATTAGATTAGATTAGTGGTGGAACTAGTTAAATTGTGATATTCATCTAAATATTAATTTCATGAATAATAGTAAAAAGAAAATTAAATTTGAATTCTATTGTATAGTTAAATTAGACATGTTTATATGGAGATCAACTCCCATGTGGACACATTGGCTAACTTTGCCATAGACGTTGACCCAAGGTGCACTGTTGGGGAGAAGTTTGATAAATGGAAGAAATAGTTGCCCAATATCTTCAATAATGGTCTCGTATCATCAAGAGAACAAACTTCCTGCAATGGCAGCAAGGAAAGTGGTTCATGCATCCAAATTTACAAAAGAACATCCCTTCACAGCAAAGGCATTGGTAAATGGAGGATTATGGGAAGACATGGAGCCTATCCACATAAATGCATTTCCTCATCCTCATTCTCATCTACTTTTCTTCTAGGAGATCATGGATGCCAAAGTCAAGTTGATTGCAAAGAATAGGCAAATCTGCTTTTGGTGGGGGTGGGGGAATTGATCTATGTTTGGAGTTTTTCAAAGTGAGTGTGGTGATCATGATTCAAATTGATAGGGTGACATTGGGTGAATTGTTTCTCTCGACTACACACAAGTATAGAGTAAATAATAAATATGGACATCTCTATATTTATATAAGTGATTTTGGAAGCAAATGAAACGAAGGATGTGATTAGGTCTATGTTTGAATCTTTGATAAGGCCATCATGGAAGGGGACTCAATGCTGCTCTAGACAATATCGTCACTAGACTTGGTTTTCATCTTGGAGTGAGTCACTTGCTAATGTTCAATGTCGCTCCAACAATACAATGGATTCCATTTGTTATCAATGCCATCAATTACAATGACAATCTCTACAAACATTAGGCAAAATGGGGGATTGAATTCCTCAAGCTTGCCACAAAAGTTGCGCCATCATTAGGTATTGACTAGGCCTTCACGATGGAGGAGGACGCCACTGACAATGATGAGGAGGATGCCCTTGAGTAGCAAGGTTGAGAGAAGGTATATAGCTATTAATCATGTTGTGTAGGTTCAAAGGGTTTGTATTTGTTAGAATTGGCTATGGCTGCCAAGATCTATGGAGCAAATGGAAAGCACAAGAAAAGAGAGAGAGAGAATATGACATGACGAGAATAGAGTGTATTCAATGTCATTGATATGATATGATATTGATTATTTACAATGAGAGAGACCCCTTGGTTATATAGCCAAGGTGAAAACATAGAAGGGCATAAGATTATGACAAGTGTCGTAATCTTATGACATGAGACAACTAGGAAAACCTATCACTCCACTTAAGGTGGAGAGATAATCATATGATGTGTCCACAAAAGGTGGAAGTGATGAGGTAATGACATGTCAAGTCCACCAAAAGTGGAAATTCTCCAACAACCTCCTATGTGGTCCCTAAGTAAACTTAACTAAGGTGTAATCATGACCTAGGACAAGGTACAAGACATTTAATTACACCAACACCCCCCCTTAAGTGCAACTTAGGGAGAATGTACACAAATGCAAACAATGCAGGATGGGTCCCGGCTACGAGGCCATGTTAGGCACCCATGTACAATGCAATGCAATGTAATCTCTCACAAGCGAGGAAAGGGAGAAAACCTCATGGGAAAAACTCCCCCTCAAAAGAGAGATGAAATACAAAATAGAAATACTCTCAATGAAGAATGAGAAGGTAAAAACCCCATGTGAGGAAAAAGACCCCCCCATAAGAGAGAAGTAGAAGAGAGACAAGGTAGCCCCCCCTCAATGTTGAGTCTCCTGCAATGATGGTAGAAGCTCGACATTGAATGCTGAAGATGATCCAATCTCGCCAAACAACGTTCCTCCCCTTAGGAAGAAACAAAACCAAGGATGTACGCAGGATATCAAGATGGATGATGTGTGATGTCTCTGAAGCATGCTCAAGTGTCTCCATGTCAATGCTGAAAGCTGACACACTCCAATCAGGCGTTCTAGGCCACACTGCTGAAGAGGACAATCCAACATCTAGTAGAGAAGAATGTAGAACATGATCCAAAGACGAAGATATCCCCTCTAAAGACAAAGAAGCCTCCTCCAAATGCTGTCCAAAACTATCCACACTCACGCCAATCTGTGAAGAATGATCATGTAGAGAATGAACAAGAGGGTCAAGGTGTTCCCTCACAACAACTAAAGAAGGTGCATCTTCATCAAAGAGAAGATGTATGTCGTCAATGGTGTCCTCTAAATCTGCAAGATGAGACTCCACGAACAAGTCTGAAATACCTGTTAGGAAGTCATCTAAGGTAGCCATATCTGGAAGACAATGTATGTCCTGCTGCACTGAATCACTAGGAGCCAAAACTGTAGCAACACAAGTATCATCAAGTACAACAGTAGATGGAGGAGATAGAGTGCATGGCTCAAGTACTGGATCTGATGTGAGTATGCCCAAGTTCAAAAAGCCAAATGTCTCTTCTGAATCATGGTTCATATGATCAACAACCAAAGGAACATTGTCAATATCAGAAGCAAACTGTGCAAAGGAATACAACTGAGATGAATGATCAACCACCCCAGTAGCAATGATCTCTCTAGTCTCCAAGTCTCGAATGATGACACCATTAGGAGTGAACTCCATAGTTCTCCCATCTCCACCATGTGTAATTTGATAAATGGAAAGTAGATTGTTCGTCAAATGAGGAACACACAAAACATCTTGAAAAGTGTTCTCCCCAATGCTAATAGATCCCTTCCCTGTTACACTCATGTATGTATTGTTTCCCATCAAGATAGGAGACATAGAACAAGGCTGAAATGAAGAGAATATAGTCTGTGAAGATGCCATATGATGTGATGTTCTTGAATCTAGAAGCCATCTTCCTGATCCTAGACTTGAATGAGCACAAAGAGCTTGTCCTTTATATCCTGATGTTTGACCTTTGTCCTTTTTAGACTATTTTGAAGCAGAAGGAGAAGAAGATTCAGACATTCTAGAAGGCAAATCAATGTGATTCTTTTTGAGAGGATTCTTCAACTCATCAATATCCTTCTTGTAGCAATAATGTTCTTCATGTCCATCCTTCTTGCAATATGCACGAAAAGGCCTCTCTTTCTTAGATGTTTCTCCTTTTGATGATGAGGATTTTGATTCTTTATGTGGCTTGTTCTTTTTCTTCTTTTGCTTCTTATCAAGATTCTCTGATTCTTTCTGTACCTTAAACTCATTTGCCACCAATGCTTGTGGTTTGGAAGACTTGATTAGACCCATGTTCATTAACTTAGGTTCCTCTTGAATTAGGAGATTTGCAAAGTCATCAAACTTAGGATCAACATATGATGCTCCCATAGAAAGTCGATGGGTATGAAAGCCAGAAACAAACATTGAATACTCAGGACCAAGCTTGGATAACACATTCAGAATCAATTGTAAATCCTCTTTTTCAATAGTGCATTCTTTCAATTGTGTTCTTAGTTGCTTGATTTTGGAGATGTAGTCTTGGATGTGGTCAAAACTTTTAGGATCAAGATTCATCAAATCATTATCAATCTGATAGCCTCTAATCTTATCTGTTTTACCATACAATTTCTCAAAAGTCTCCCATGCCTCTTTAGGTGTATTACATGATTCAATATGAAATTGTAAATCAAATGAGACTAATGAACATATGCATCCAAGTGTTTTCTCACAATCAATCTCCCACCTTGCCAATTCTTTAGCATCAGTAGGTTTTTGAATTGTGTCCTTTAGATGACCTATTAGACCTTTCATCATGAGATAGTTTGATACTGATTTTCTCCATGTAGCATAATTATGTGGATTTAGGGGTTCAATTTGAGATCTCCCCATTGCAAGAACACAAACCAAGCAAAAGAATGCAAACAATCATTGCAAGATTACCCTCCCAAATCACTCAATCAAGAAACCCCCCAAGCAATATCTGATTTGGCACTTTATATTTAGTGCGTTTACAGTTGCCAGATGCTAGAAACAGCAAGCTAGACTTGATCTTAGTGCTTACAAATGCCAAAATAGGCCACAGTATCAAGTACAATTTTTGGTACAAAATGAGATTAATCTGATCCTACCACTAAGAAGTACACGAAAAATTGTGCACTTTCAAAAAAAATTGCACTAAAAAATGTTACCGTAGGAGCAAGATATGAGCTCCCGAAGTTCCCAAAATGAGGACGAAGTGGCAACACCTATGAGAATCTGCAATTTCTGGAAAAACCAGGCACCAAAACTAAAAACCGATTGCACCAATGCGTAGAGCACAAAAAATTAGCCCAAATCAAAAAAAATTGCTCGAAAAAAGGAGTCAAAATGAGCAAGTTATTGAGCTTTAAAGTTCGACTAAAAAATCAAAAAGCTCAATGGTGAGGGGTAGAAAATTTTCAAAGCACTGCTGACGTCATCGATGACATATTGCTGACACAGGCAAAATATGAGATTAAATTTGACATTCAACCGCTAGTCACCGGAAAACTCGTCCCCTTGTCGGATTATACTTTTTAGCCGACGGAATATTCTTTATCGTTAACGGAATCTATGATTGACGGAATCTTCTGAAGCTATCGGAATATTCTTGATTTTCGCCGGATTTTTAAAACGCCGTCGGAGATTTGAAAACCGCTGGAATTTCGTGGGACGTCGAGTTTTGAAGACCGGCCGCCAGTGTGACAAATGAGCCTGCGGGTGCCACGGCCAACAAGCCACGTGGCAATCCGTGGACTTGCGACGAGTACCACTAGGTACTCCTGCAAATCAGTACGGTCTGCAGACTTTGTATAGTCCGCAGACTTGTACACACTTTCTTTTTTTTTTTTATTAAATTTTCAATACAATTTACAAAAAATACCAATCGGTATTTATTTATTTTTTCCTAAAAAAAATTTTCAAAAATTTTCAATTGAAATTAAATAATGATTTTCTGTAAATCGTACCATGCGCAATTATGACGCCTGGGGGGCCGTACGGCTCTTCGGGCAAAAAAATTTTGCCTCACCGGACAACTGCTCCGAATCGAACGAATTGACAGTCGACCTTAGGGTTTTTGGCCCTTTTGGACGCGATGGCAGGGTCGAATTTGACCCAAAATGCTCCAAAATTGCAGCTACCTTCTGGATCTGGCAACCACACTTCAGCTTCAAACCCTCCTAGATTTGGCCTCGTATGTCCGATTTGGACGAAACAAAAGGCAAAATCGACTATCTCGAACCTTCCAGACGCAATGGTGAGCTCAGATTTGCACCAACAAGCTCGGATATGAACCTGCAACAAAGAGCAACGAACTGGAACCTGCTCAAATCTAGAATCTCTCTTCAGAAAAAGACTCTCCAATGGCACCCAACCCGCTCTAATACCATGTTAGAATTGGCTATGGCTGCCAAGATCTATGGAGCAAATGGAAAGCACAAGAAAAGAGAGAGAGAGAGAATATGACATGACAAGAATAGACTGTATTCAATGTCATTGATATGATATGATTCTGATTATTTACAATGAGAAAGACCCCTTGGTTATATAGCCAAGGTGAGAACATAGAAGGGCATAAGATTATGACAAGTGTCGTAATCTTATGACATGAGACAACTAGGAAAACCTATCACTCCACTTAAGGTGGAGAGATAATCACATGATGTGTCCACAAAAGGTGGAAGTGACGAGGTAATGACATGTCAAGTCCACCAAAAGTGGAAATTCTCCAAGAACCTCCTATGTGGTCCCTAAGTAAACTTAACTAAGGTGTAATAATGACCTAGGACAAGGTACAAGACATTTAATTACACCAACAGTATTGTTGTGTCCCAAAACCATTACTCCACTTCTTAGAACTAAACTTCACTCAAGAGGCCAAGGTTGTTATTAGGCAAGTGAAATCCATTCATCAATAGACCATGGAGGGTTGAAGGTCAACTCAATGAGGGTGGTTACTCTCTCCTAAACTCCAAGCTCATCTTAAACTCAAGAAGGCATTCCTAAAGGTTGAAAAAATATGAAAAGACTAACAACTTGGTAGCTAAACCCAACTATTGAATCAACCCCAAAAGTTGTCATTGGGCTAAGAGCAACTAGCTACCTTAGTACCTCTATATAGTTGATTCAACACTGCTACAATGAGTGCAAGGTGAAAGCATGATACACAGTTCACAGAAGCTCATGAAAACCATTCCTTGTAAAATGGTGAAATTGTGAACTACATTAACTAGCTAAACTAAAAAAGGTTTTAGATTTGTTCATGCTGATTTAAATTAATTAAGCCTGATTAAACTAGACCAATGCCTATTTATGGGTAGGAGAGTCACGTTGATAGGGGCGAGGAGTAGTGAAAGTGAAAATACTGAGTTTTGACCAAATCATTAAGATATATCAAATTTAGTGTATTGCAGAAAGAAACATGCTTAGCTATCCACAATCAAATTACACAGACTCATATGTAATATTTGAATGATAATTACAATACTTTAATTGTATTAAAATGCTACCACATTATCAAACAAAGAAATCATAGTCACAACACTAAACATGCTAAAGGAGACCTTGGTAATGTTTTGAAGTACCTTGAACATGTACCTATGATTTTGGAGACATTACATCTGCAACACACCTACCATAGTATCATCAAAAATTTTGTGACCTTCATTGCACTCCTGCAACTAAATTTCAATGATTGAAACCCCTAGAAACCACCAACACCTTTTCTACACTGTGAAATCACTTACTCCCTTCTAAAAGAGTTGGAAACATCAAAATATACCCCTAGGTCGAAACCCTAATCCGTGGCATCCACATAATCTCTAGTAGATGGGTGAGCATCAAAAATCAATGGAGGTAGTTGGGAGAGCTACCACATTCATGGCAAGTAGGCGAGTAGTAAACATAATACCGCTTCACTCGGCACCAAAACAATTTTGAAAAGTCTCTATTTGAAACATCACGAGCCTCACAAAACAATTGCAAGCCCATGCTTTGCATAATCTTTGATCTTTCAAGCAACCATTGGCACCAAGCATCAGCTATAGAACCAATTCCCGAAACCTTGTAGAGCTCCAACAAGGTTGTGAGAAACTTGTCGGGCAAACAACACTAGTTTCACAACCTCATCAACTCGTCGAAGCATCAATGCACTTAGCCATTTTGGAGCTTGCCAAAAGTTTTGAAAAGGGAAAAAGGCCAAAAAAACAAAAGGAAATCCCTTTCCAACACTTGGGAAAAGAAAACTTGGGGGATAACACTTACAAATATCTCTAAAAAATTTGAAGCCCTAACAAGTATGATGTATATTTTTGAAGGGATGTATCAAATCATACAATATATGTTTGAAAAATTAGCATAGACCTAGAGCTTTTTGTAAATTCACACCCCACTAGGGAATTTTGTGAACTTGCCCTCCATGAAGGAGATGCCCTAATATTGTAAATTTTCTAGTTTAATATATGGGTATGACCCCCTAGGCCACTTTCATTTAGCAAAATGTCATGTCCCCTTTATTTGAATTAAAATAATTAATAATATTTTTTTTAAGTTGGGTGTTGTAATGTCCCTTCTCAAAGCAAAAATAATATTTTATTATTTATGAGTATTGGTGCCCAAAAGGAGGAAAAGAATAACATTTAATTTTTTGAATATTTGTGCAAAAAGTATTTTATATTTTTCTATGAGGCTGGGCAACCCTTTTTTGGAGGGAAAACATAAAAAATTAAAAAATTAAAAAAATGTATATTATTATTAATATCGAATTTTTGGAATCCAAATTAGGTCAGCCAGATTGGAGGAAAAGGTGAAGTTCGTATAAATACAAGGTCACTTTGGAGGCATTATCATCATCGACTTATTCATATCTGCTCTTCTAATATGTACTTTGGTGAATTCTCTAAGGACGAAAACCCTTAGGAATTGAGAATAAGTTGGACAAAACCCTAGGTTCTTTAATGGAGGAGTTCACTTGGGCTTCAATGGCGATTCTTGCTAGGATCACATTCAGTTTTTGCGTCAGCATTTAGGCATCTTGTTGAAGGGGTGAATTGTGCAAGTTGGGTGATATTCTTCAGACTTTCAAGGTTGGCAAACCCTATCAGCAGACCAGCAAGCCAGCGCACCCTTTTGGTAGGGATTTAATGTCATTTTCATCATAGATTTGCATTGTAATTTGCATTGGAGTTGGTTGTAGCAATTTCGCCCATCTAAGGTTAGTTTAGAAGGACATTTTATTGCATAAGTTGGGGTTACTTCATATCAGCAGACTTCTATGTGTTGTTGGGCATGTTTGGATTGCATTATGTAACTTGCATCATTAGTTAAATCTGGGTTATATTAGTAGTCTGAACATTTGAATATCAAAAGTTTTGGTTTACATTGGTGGATGTTTGTTAGCCTATGTTATTGGTTTCATGATGTTTATGATCTGCTATCAATTTGGCAATTGTTAGATGAAAATATACTGCTGTTCATACTTAAATAAACTCATAAAATTGCATCAGCAAATTAGGGTTTTGAGCAGAAAATTAAAAATCAGAAACTAGGGCATCATTTTGTGTGTTGAAAAATCAGAAATTTTGCACAAATATTGCTTGGGATATTTCAGTGGTATCAGAGCCTCAATCCTCTCAACCTATGGATTCGATTGTGCAACTAAGTAAGAAAAAGGACAATGAAATTGCGGCCTCCAAAATTGCTAGATGGTATGAAAGGTATCAAAAGTACAAGGATTTTCTAACATACCAAGAATATGTAAGATTGACAGGAATGGCTATACCCGTGAGTGAGGAGATTATTAGAATCTTTGATGCGTACTTAAGTGAACTTGAGACTATCAAGGATACATAATCTTTTGATGGTTACTACATGAGGAAAAAGTAAGGAAGAGAAAGAACAGACAAACAATGATGAAGACATGATAGAGCAACCCGAAGAAGAACCAAGAGTGTGTGTTGAAGATGCGCCAATGTTTGTGGGTGTCCAGGAGAGACACCCACTCACTTCTCAAGTATGGAAGTAATCAAACCTTATGATGACAATCTGCAATGCTTGGAAAGGTTTGATGACTTGCAAGATAAAGGTTATGCTAAGACTGACCCCTATGAGGAGGGATAGCAAGTTTATCACAAAAATCCTAAGGATAGTGAAGAGATAAGAAGAGAAAACTCCATAGAGGTTGACCAAGAAACATTTAAGCTCATTTGCTCCAAGATTAATGAATTTGTTGATTGGTTAATTTGTAATTCTGAGAAGGAAATTTCTGGTGTGCTCATGATGGGTCTAGGAGAATTGATTGAGTTTGGGAAAGACATTGCACTAAAGCATAAGGTAAGGACTGATTTTCTGATGTATGACAACAATCCTTTATCTTCACACTATCATGTTATGACAGCCAAGAGGATCAGCCTTAAGGCTTGTGATTTTCATGGAGAAATTCATGTTGGACCAACACTTGGCAATGGACAACTAACAAAGGATGAAGAATTCATTGAGTCCCTTGAAGACACTACAAATAGGTATGATGCAAATTTTGATTTTTTGTTTTATGACAGCAGTCATATTTCTGAGCATAACCATGAGACAGCAGCTGTTTGGATGTTTTGGAGAGGTTGGGATCATTGCTTCACCATTGGGGAATGGCGTATGGATGATACTCTATCATCATATGACATTGTCAATGGTACTTGCATTCACTTGAGTCCGATTTTCAGTTGGGAGGTTGCTGTTCTGATTTATAACAGCAATATAAGAGTGGCTGATATGTTCGTCCAATCACTTATAAAGGGCAGCTTGCACATTCACATGGAAACCTTCAAAGTGGAAGAGTTGGTGGATGTTGATAGATCCTTGAGGTACATCTATCTCCTCAATTTTAATACATATGATAGTATGATGATATGGGATCCAAGTGGCGGTAAGCTTGTCATTGCTTGAGGACAAGCAATTTTGAGAAGGGAGGATTGTAATGTCCCTTCTGAAAGCAGAAATAATATTTCATTATTTTTGAGTTTTGGTGCTAAAAGGAGGTAAAAAATAATATTTAATTTTTGATTATTTGTGCCAAAAATATTTTATATTTTTCTATGAGGCTGGGCGACCCCTTTTTTGAGGGAAAAAAAATTAAAAATTAAAAAAATATTATTAATTTCGAATTTTTGGGGCCCAAATTAGGTCGACCAGATTGGAGGGAAAGATGAAATTTGTATAAATATAGGGTCACTTTGGAGGCATTATCATCATCAACTTATTCATATCTGCTCTTCTAACCTACACTTTGGCAAATTCTCTAAAGATGAAAACCCTTAGGAATTGAGGAGAAGTTGGACGGAACCCTAGCTTCTTCAATGGAGGATTTCATGATGGAGGTTCACTTGGGCTTCAATGGTGATTCTTGCTAAGATCACATTCAGTTTTTGCATCAGCATTTAGGCATCTTGTTGAAGGGGCGAATTGTGCAATTTGGGAGATATTCTTCAAACTTTCAAGGGTGGCAAACCCTATCAGCAGATCAGCAGGTCAGTGCACCCTTTTGGTAGGGTTTTAATGTCATTTTCATCATAGATTTGCATTGTAATTTACATTGGAGTTGGCTGGAGCAACTTCGCCCAGCCAAGGTAGTTTAGGCTATGTTACCGGAATCGGCCCTTTACCCTGCCGATTTCGGGTACGAATACGTTTCCAAACGGATTCGTTCTGGAATCCCTGCGGATTCGAACAGGGTTCGGATTTTTTGTTGAAAAAACGTCTCCACGAATCCCACCGATTTTTCCTCGAATCATGCCGTTTTTTTGGTGACGTGGCAATTTCATTCCGATTCTGGCGTGGTTTTCGAAAACTTTTTGCGACTTCGAATGGTTAAATAAAAAACCCTAACCTATTTGCATTGTTTTCGGCCGCACGTTTTGCTTATTGTTTTCGACTTTTCGTCTGCCATTGCAAATACACAGCCGTGGTCGCGCGTATTTTTCCTCTGGTCGCGCAAGAAGAACACACCATTGACTGAAGCCGTCTCTGATCTCACTCGATCTCACGCGTTTCCTCTGGTTCAGTTTGCTGTGCCACCATTTTTAGGTATTTTGAGAAATCGAATTTTTTTTATAGTTTATATTCCATAGTTTAAAAATTTATAATAGTTATAATTTTTTATTTTTAGTTTATTTATTAACTATTAACTATTATTATTTTTTAATTTTAGTTTATTTATTAAATATTAACTATTAACTATTAAATTGTATAATATTAAATATTATCACAATAAAAATTTGTTATTGTGATAATATTTAATATTATACAATTTAATGTTTTTACATTTATAATTTTATTATATATAAAAAATTAAATTTATTTTAGTATTTTAATATAATTAAATTTTAAAATTTAAAACTTTAAAATTTACTAAATGTAAATAATAAATATAAATCTAATTATTATTTTGTTTATTTAATGTTAAAATTTATTTATGTTGCTATTTTTTATTTTAATAAATAATAATCAATTATAATTTAAAATTAAAATTATAAATATAAATTATTAAATTGTAATTATATTAATTAGTAATTACATATTATTTATTAAACGTTTATTAATTTAAATTGTTATTTTTAGTAATAAATATTGAAGTATTTTGCATAATTATATTTACTATTTAATCATAATGCTGATATTTGCATTATATGTTTTTAACATTTATTGTTCAATATTAAATAACTATTTTTTGAATTTTTTGTAGGAAATATAATGGCAACCAGTTCTGCTTCTATTGATGGACCCACCTTTAAAACCGACCCAAATTCACCTCTATGGAAATATGTAAAAATTATACGACAAATTAAAGGGGGAGGAACATTTGTTTGGATATGCAATCATTGTAAAGTTCAGTATACTAGCTCATACAGTCGTGTGAAATTCCATTTATGTGCCATTCCTCGACAAGGAATCACAGTATGTGCAGGAGAAAATGGTAAAAGGTTACATCCTCACAAAGTAGCAGCATATATTAAAGAGCAAGAGGAAGCAGATGCAAGAGCTGGTCATGCCACAAACCATCCTTTGCTGAGAGGAGGAGGAAGTGGAAGTGGAAGGGGATCAAAGAGGCCTCCTCCTTCTCCAACACATAGTGACTTTGATGATGTTGTAGTAGAGAGCCACCCATTTTTGGGTAGAAGTGAAGATGATCCTGTTGGTGTGAAGAGAAGCAAGGGGCCATTAGAAACTGCATTTAAGCTTGAAGCTAGAGACCTTGCAGATCAAGCCGTTGCAAGGTGTGTATATGCAAACGGTTTGGCATTTAATGTTGTAAGATCACCATATTGGCAGGATATGTTGAGAAAGGCAAGTGACTGTCCACAAGGGTACACAGGGCCAGGTTATGAGAAGGTGCGTACCACCTTACTAGCAAAGGAGGTAAAAGGCATAAACAATGCATTGATTCCCATTAGAAATTCATGGAAAAAAACAGGGGTGTCAATTATTTCTGATGGATGGAAGGATGTCAAAAACCGGCCATTAATCAATGTGATTGCAGTGTGCCCTAAAGGGGCAATGTTTTTGAAAGCCGTGGATTGTGAAGGACAAGTGAAGGATGCACAATTTATTGCTAACATCCTTATACAGTGCATTCAAGATGTGGGTCCTGAAAATGTTATCCAAGTAGTAACAGACAATGCAAAGAACTGTAGAGCTGCAGGCATGTTGATTGAGACACGATTTGAGCACATATTTTGGACACCTTGTGCTGTTCACTCTCTTAACCTCATGCTACAAAAGTTGGGTGCGAAAATAAATTGGATCAAACAAATGTATGCTGAAGCTGAAGAGATACAAATGTTCATCACAAACCATCAAATGTCACAGGCCATTTTTAGATCATTTTCAGTGTTGGAGTTGTTGAAGGTAATTGAAACACTTCAACTTTTAAATTTTACATTTCACTTTAGTAATTACTATTTTATTTTTTAAACTCAAGCATGTCTTATTTATATTTTTATTTTAATTTTAAATTTTTGAATAGGTTGCAGAAACTAGATTTGCATCGAACACGATTGTCTTGAGGAGACTTGTGAAGGTGCGGGGGGCACTTTCTAGCATGGTTATTAGTCAAAGTTGGTCACTATGGAGGCAATCCAATACTGAAAGGGCAACAAATGTAAAACGGATGATCCTAGATGACACTTGGTGGGAACGAGCAGAATATCTTCTTAGATTCACTGAGCCCATCATGAGTATGATCCGTTTTACTGACATGGATAAGCCATGTTTGGGAGAGGTATATGATGGCATTGATACAATGATTGAGCAAATGAAAATCATCATCAACGAAAAAGAGCAAGATCCTGAAGAAACTTTCTTCAAAGAGGTGCAAACAATTTGTGTTGAGCGGTGGAACAAAATGACCACCCCACTACATCTTCTTGCATTTGCATTGACTCCCAAGTATTATAGTGATGAGATTCTTGCTTTGCCATCAAGAGTGCAACCATATTCAGATCTAGAAGTTGGTATGGGGTGTAGGAAAGCACTTAGTAGACTCTTCCCCGATCAAGAAACAGAGTATTTAGTTAGAGCTGAGTTTGCTGATTTTGTAGCTGGTGAAAATCAAAGTATTGGTGCTTCAATTGACAAGTATAGGATGGATGCTCATTCTTGGTGGTATGTCAATGGCTTTACAACACCACATCTCCAAGCTCTTGCGATCAAAGTTTTATCACAAGTAAGTTACTTAGTTTTTATTGCACTCTCTAAATTATATTGTTTACTATTTTAAAAATAATAAAATGGTTAACTTCAAATTTAAAGTTTGATTTACAGCTTTATAATTATAAGTTCCTCTCACTTTGTTTCAATAGGTTGCTAGTTCCTCTTCAGCTGAGCGAAATTGGAGTACATACTCCTTTATCCACTCAGTGAAACGCAACCGATTGGCAACAAGTAAGGCGGAAGAGCTTGTTTATGTGCATTCCAACTTGCGCCTTCTTACTCATAAAAAGAATGAGTATAAGGAAGGAGGCACGAGGTTGTGGGATGTAGATCCAGAGCGAACTGATTTGGATTTTTCAGCTGCCACACAATCTTTACTTTCTGACACTGTGGAGTCAGATATCCAGCATGCTTCCAATGAGAGTGCTAGCGGGGCTGCATGTGGTTCTATTAATTTACCTAGATCATCTAATGTCAATGATGATGTTGCTCTTAATCTTCCTAATGACCCATATAATGTCTATCATTAATTGTATTAACTATTACTTTGAGTTTGTTTTAAATGTTGAACCAACGAACAATGAATTCGATATAATTATATACCTATCGTAACATTCAAGTTTTGAAAATTTGATATCAAATTAATTTAGTATAATGGTATTTCAGATTTGTTATATTTATGGTAGTTCTAAGTTTTGTTTAGCATATGCAATAATGCATGATATGTGGTATTCTAAATTTACTTCTTGTTTTTACTTTTTTAGGCTGCAAATATGTCTATATCTATGATCTTTATACATTTTATGTACGGACGTACCCAAACGTACCCACACCAAAAAAAAAAAATTCGCCGTACCCGCGTACCGTACCCATACCCGTACCCGATTCGGCTACTTAGAGTTTAGGAGGACATTTTATTGCATAAGTTGGGGTTACTTCATATCAGCAGACTTCTATGTGTTGTTGGGCATGTTTGGAGCCCATTGCATTATGTAACTTGCATCATTAGTTAAATCTGGTTACAGCAGCAGCCTGAACATTTGAATATCAGAAGTTTTGGTTTATATTGTTGGATGTTTGTTAGCCTATGTTATTGGTTTCACGTTGTTTATGATCTGCTATCAATTGGACAATTGTTGGATGAAAATACACTGCTGTTCATACTTAAATAAACTTAGAAAAATTGCATCAGGGAATTAGGGTTTTGAGCAGAAAATCAAAAATCAAAAACTAGAGCATCATTTTGTGTATTGAAAAATCAGAAATTTTGCACAAATATTGCTTGGGATATTTCAAGTGTGACAATTTTAAATTTAAGAGGCAACTTAAATAATATTATTATAAAAAAATTTTAAAAAGTGTTTTTTAAGCATATTAAAATAAGTATTTTTAAATAAAAAATAATAATAAATAAACAAAATTCAAAAATTCAAAAAAAAAGTATTTGGAAGGAAATTTAATCAAGGGCCCAAATTAAAAAAAGATATAAAAGAAGCCACCTAGCCTCATTTGGCATGAAGATTTTATTTGGCATTTCCACTTTGGAGTTTCACACTCAAGTTGGCATCCATGGACGAAAACATTTGGCCATTTTGAGAGGTCTTGGAGGATGAAAACCCTCTTGGACTTCCATTACGGATTTGGGAACGAAAACCCTCACATCCATCTAGGGCATCTCCACACAAAGGTTGCATTGAAGCTGAATTTAGAGCAATTTCAAGCAAGATTTCAGAACTGGGCAATAGGTTTTGCAAGCAAAATATTTGGATATCATCAAGTGGACTTATCATTGCAATTTTCAGATTTATTGTTGTTGTTTCATTATTCATTATTGGTGCACCAGCCTTGGAGACAATTCCACATCATCTAAGGGTCTGATTTGGAGCACCATACAACTTTTGACATCACCTAATGCAGTGACCAGCATCATTTTCAGATACCTTTATTGGCATCAGCATTTAAGGAGAATTTCCATGCTATTTTTGGTGATTTCGACCAGCCGCACAGCAGCATTTATTGTTGTCATACATATTTGGGAGGTGACTGATGCTAGGAGGAATTATTACTACATTTTCATCCTTTTTCCAGCCGCCGCCATACATCTTGGGAATCATCTACATCATTCTACAGATCTGAATCAGTTGCATCATCAACATTCTCAGTCATTTTGTGAGTGAAATACATCATATGTAAACTGAAATTGAATTTTCAATACCTCATATCAGTCATTGTAATTGTTCATGCTGCTGCCATCAATAAAAATCTAGTTTCCAGTGGATTCTTATGACTATTGTAGACAATTTCAATTTCAGATATGAATATATCTCTGATTTAAGGTTTATAGTTATACTGTTGATCTGCAAGTACAGCTGATGATATTGAGCTTATGCTTGATTGATTAACTGCCAAGATGGTTTATAGCAGCCAATGAGGGTTTATTTCATGCAATTCCAGCCACTTGTTTGATTTTTCAGTTTGCTGTTTCAGTTATCTTTTGTTCAAAATTTAGAAAAATACAAAACAAAGTCAGAAAATAACAAAAATATAAAAAGGAGACATTACACCAAAAAAAAAGAATTATTAAGTTAATTTGAAAAGTGAACATGTTTTATTTGAAAACGAATAAATAATTATATGGTAGAAAATAAATTTTATAAAATAAAATCATGTTTAAATTAGTTGAGTGGAATTCATTAATTGTTTTTGAATGGATTTGAAAAGGATCGTGATAGAAGTGAATGTTGTAAGTGGAGATAACATGGTGTATGTGTAAATTAACTAGAAAATTGAGATGGTGGGATAGTTTATATGTGATACTAATTGAAGTTGTTTAAATAAAAATAATTGTGCACGTAGAAAACAGAAATGTGAAATAAAATAAAAGTGGATAATTACCATGAAAAGGGAACGATGGAAAGGAAATAGAGGAGTGAAGTTACTGAAAGAGGGAATTCACGTACAAGCATAGGATAATCTCTTTTTTGGCAAGCTAGAGAAGAAAAATAAGAAAAACGGGATTGTGTAGGTTTTAAAAAGTTGCCAACTACAAAAAGAAAACAACAGCTACAGGGGATTGTATGTGCTACAGTGAAAAACAACCAAGCTGTAAGGAGTTTCAAAAAGATTTAGCAGAAGGAATAGCTACACATTTAATTTCGTTTATTAAATTTGAATGCAGTAATTACTAATTTATTATTTGTATATTAAAATTTGTGTGTATTTTGAGCCTTTTATTTGTTTCAAAAATTCAATAACTACAGAAGGAGCTACAGGGGACCGTCTGAGCTATAGTGAGAAACATCCAAGCTGTAAGGAGCTTTAATAAGATTCTACAGCAGCAATAGCTACACATCTAATTTCGTTTATTAAATCTGAATGCAGTAATCTATTATTTATGTATTTTGAGCCTTCTATTCATTTCAAGAGTTCAATAATAGCATATCGAAAGGGCAAGATCTTTGTATGTTGTTATTACTATATGCAGAAGGAAATTGCAAGACTTAAATGTTAGTTGTTGAGAAATATCATGCTGTATAATGGAAGCATATGTCTTGGGTAGTGAGATTTGTTGGTCACTTGTGAAGCATATATAAACATAGGATCATTATTATAGCTACCATTGAAAGTTTAGGGGGTGTTCCTTAAACCATTACATCTCGTTATCGTTTATCTCCTATAGCTACCACTTTTGTAAGCCCTGAATTCTTTGGAAAGTCTATCATAAATTATTTCACACCTGTGCATACTTATTAAAATTGTACATTGGCTTACATTTCTATAAATTTATCTTTCTATTATCCACATATCTTTGTATTATTCTATCAAATGGCCATGCATTGAGTAAGAATTGGCTATTGCATGCATATTTGCTACATTGAGTCTAACCTTAGCATTATGTCCAAATTCCTTTACCCTTAACCCTCAGATGTACTATTCTCCTCTGTCGTGTGATGATCTTTGAAACCATTGAATTGTTGTCACATGCTATTCATTTAATTCAAATATTAAGAACTGTAATTACAAATTCATATATGAGTTTACTTTGTTTAAATTTAAAATTTGAATGATAGCATCTAAAATCAATAATTTCCTTTAAACCATTAAAAGAGTGATGTCTGAAATTCCTATCCCATGTAGCATATAGTTTCTTAGTTTTGTATACTAGAAACTGCCTTTTTATTATTATTTATGTCAATTATCTTATACATTTTAAATGATCTAGGAGTGTGTGATGCATGACCTTATCCTTTTCTTCAGCCATGATGAAATTAAATTTTTAAGTCAGAAAAAAATTGGGGCCAAAATAGAGGCCAGCCATTTAACTGTCAATGCCTCATCTAAAAAATGTTTTAAATGATCTAGGAACTTCAGCCAACAGAACAAAATGAAAAATGATAATAGAAAACAACCAAAGAGAATGTTGATTAACTAAAATCCCATCATGAAATCCATGGCCATTCCATTAAATCAAGGGTTTGATAGCCTTCCAAAATGCTTTTGGAAACAAAAGTTCAACAATCTTGATAAAGACTCCCATAAAGAGAATGGAAGCACAAATTCTTCAAGTTGTACAATCATAAGGGAGACCTAAGTATATACAATTTCTCAAAAGGACCTTCTAGCTCTCATTCCCTTCAAATGAGCAAATAATTCATTTGGCACAAAGGGTATGTGTTGCCAATGCACATTCAACAAGCCTAGACCACTCAAATCCTTCGGAAGGCAAATCGAAGAAGTCCTTCCCCATGCTCAACAATGTTCCAAAGAAAGTCTTAAAGTGATTTTTCAAATTTACCATAAGAAGCTTTTTAAGGATCCTAGCAAGAGTAATAAACACAGAAAACCAAGAGAACCTTAGAGCAAAAATGAAACTTGCCAACCAAGGAGAGCGTCTTAGTGATCCAATAGGCTAACTTTTTTGTCCACTCTAGCAATAGCATACTACCACAAGGAAGGAGAGGCTTGGAAAGCAAATGAAAGTGAAAATTTCACCAAGATAAAACCACTTCTAAGCAAGAATCAGCTATAAGAATAGATACAAGATTACTCACCAAAACTTGCCTAGACTCAATGAATCCCAAGCTAAGCCACCAAATGGAGGTGCCTGGAAACTCACGACTCGGGTACATTGCAAGTCTAGTCAAACTCACCAATTTTGCCAAACTTGTCAAACTCATTGCATCCCAATCAATAGACTCGGCCAGGTCTATGAAAATCAAGAAAAAAAATTGTAAATGCTTAAACATTAAAGCATGAAAACTGAACATTTTTGAAGGATTTGGAGGGCTTTTGGAGAATGTTTAAAAGTGATAAAATTATGAAAAATGGAATGCACCATGAAGGTCTTTGTAGTCTCAAAGGCTTTAAATTCGGCTTGGTAGCAGAGGCTCCACAATACACCTCCACCCTGCCCTATATCACAACAGGGAGCACACTAAAGGCACTGCCCCCAAACCCCCACTCTAGTTTGAGAAAACAAAAAAAATGAAAATCATTTTTGACCATGTTGGATGGAAGAGCAACATTTTTCATTCTTTCAACTTTCTTCCCAATTAAATTCCTAGTTACTGAAATACATCTATGCTTCTAGTTTGCTAAGTCAAACCTTATCCTAAGTAATGCTCCTACGGTTGTAGCAACATTTGCAGACTTTGAGATACATGCACATGACTTCACGTAGAGCTAACAATGCTAGGCTAGGGGATACAAGCTCCTTTCTACCATAGTTCATGATGTCATATTGTGGTTTTTACATAGTTGTCAGGAGACTGGTCCTACTATTGGTACCGATACAGCTTTTTTTGAAAATAAGAGACGGGGGTACTTGAAGACGCCATCTTTTTTTAATATAAATAAAAATTAATAATTTATAGAAAATATCATGACATTGAACTTCCAAAACAAGAGTAGTAGTAAATTTTAACAATGAAAATTAACTTTAAAGTTTAAATACACAAATGCCATTGTGTCAAAGAGTCAAAGAGTCAAAGAGTTCATACTTCATAGTGCAACCTTTATTTTTTTAAAGTTTTAATGCTTTTAGGTTTCTTTTTCACAGGAGATACCATTTTCACCACAGGAGACTCGAGGGGACTTTTACGTGTGTTTCCTATGAAGAGAGGCGTCTCCAGGTACGTCTCCGATCTCTGAGACGTGTCTGTGGGAGTAGGAGACATGTCTCCCAACAACCATGGGTTTTTGGTGTTTGATGCCATGATATCATAATCCACGAGTATTGTACACCTAAAACATCTGACAAAATTTATAAATATAAAAAATGTTGTTTCATTCAATTAAAATCCACTTCTATGTGATCGATGTATACTTTTATATGCTATCAAAGTAGCTTCTATTTGATTGGTTTATTGTAACTTTAAAGCTTATTTATTGAAGTTTGCATGATAAAAGTTTTAAATCCTTAAATTTCTCTATATTTCATGGTTGCTCTAATTTGCCAAGTCTTAGCTGAATCTAACGGCCCGTTCCGAGTCTAGGTCAAAAATCAGTTTGTCAAGTCTTAGCCAAGTCCGAGTATTGTAATACTAGCAAGAAGGATTGTCTTCTCAATAGTGTGGATAGGCTTAACCAAGTGGGCAAGACAAGCATTCTCACCTCACTTGGCCATTCACCACTTTGAGAGGATAATCAACAGCAGGTTTAACATGAGGAGCTAAAAGAAATAAATATTATTAATATGGGTTGGGATCCCTTCCTAATGGCAAGGACTTGCCAAATGTTGGGGTCCTAGTTTTCCTAGGCATGGCCTACTTTGCGAGAATTAGGGGTGCGATATCATGTTGTCCTTTTGTAATTTTTTAATTTTTTTTTTGTTTCTTTGTAAATAGTCTATACATTATTTCCAAGTAACATATGAAGCTACTTCATCCAAAAAAAATTGCATAATATAACCGAAATTGTAAGCCTCAATTTTGATGGAATACCTAATTCAATTGAATTTTTTTGGGCGTCTCTAGAAATTTCTAAAATCTCTAGAAATAGTAAATAATCATGGTGCCATGCAATCTACAATAAAATCGCATGCATATAATGTACATACAATCGAACACTCAATCTGACCCTATCCTACCAAACTGTCACCAAACATGCAGTTTGTAATCCCAGATTGATAATAAACACTTGGTATACAGAACATTTAAATGCCCAGTAAAATATATTCATGGTTAGGATGTTAACATTCCATTGTCAGCGCCGGCACATTTGGACAATGAACAAACTAAATCATAATATAATTTTAATTTAGAGATGGTTTCATGTGAAAAGGCCAATTAAAATACAAAATCATTTGGACGCCCGCTACATAGTTGTTTTAAGAACGAAAATTGGCATGGTCGAATCCCCAAAAATTTGTCTTTTCAATGACAATGCCCGATTAAATGCCAAATTAATTGGAAGGACGTTACATAGAATGGAAGTCTTTCAAGTCTGAATGCTTTACAAGCCTAGAGAACCCCACTGAAAGTTATCAGTTTGACATTTCTTGCATAAAGTTTGCAGTGGGTGTCTGTTAAGATTGGCGGATTCTGTTAGCAATGAATTATCTGGGCTTGGTTGGACTGTAACTTGCGCAATTAATCCTTTTTCCTGTTTTCTGCCTTGACGTTATTTTACTTATTCTTTAGGGATGGAGTTACTTCTAGGAAAAAAGTTAAGTCTAAAACAAAAGTGGGTATAAATCAATTTGCATAATGGCGGCTATGGGTCAGGGATTTAAGAAGCACAACACAATTTATCAATAAAACAAATTCATCAAACAATTAGATTCCTTTCCTGAGTTCTCCCTTCATTAAGTCAATCAGAAATCTCTTTGTTAGGTGAATCTTTACTTCTCTCTACTATTGTAGGCCAACCGTGCTTGTCTTCCTCTAACAAGAGGCCTAAAATAACAATATATTCATGCATAATTTCTGCGTGCTCTTCTTCAAGATTAATTAAGTGCTATTTCATGCTGTAGCATGTCCCTGCATCGGATAGACTGCAGTTATAAAATGCCAAATGCAAGTGTGCGGGAAATGGAAGTAAATAGTGAAAAGCACAGAATATGCAAATAAAAAATCCGGTTCGATGGTTGGGCAACGAACCTAGAGCGAAAATCGGATCTTTTAGCAAGAATTAGTCAGAGATATAGCATGACAAGGAAGCGTTGTTAAATTTAATAGCTTTCTTAGGACCTTGTTATTATAGTGATGTACTCCGCATTTCCGAAAAAAGAGGTAGCACGAATCGTGCAAAGAGATCTAGAAAACTAATAGCCAGAGATGGTCAGGACAGCATACCGAGCTCGATAGGCGGCAGAAATACGAAAGATCTGCACTGTTGTTGCGAGCAAATCATCATTAAAAGGGAGGAACTTGGCCATTCCATCGGTAGTCCCGGAGCTACGCATCAAATGAAAGAAAATTTGTAAAATTCAATTTGAGTCCAAAAAGAGAAGAGGAATTATGTAAGAAAGAGGATTAATAGAAGAACCTCAAGGAGAAGACAGAGATGGGCTGAGTAGTGAGAAGGGGGGACTGGTCTCCCTCGGTTAGTCGGACTATATAAGGCTTGAAGTCCGAGTAAGTGGCGAGAGGAACTTGAGCCTTGAACTGCAGGGGATCTGTGCTTCCATTAACTCCCCACTTACTTAGATACTCCGTTGAACTGTTCCGCTCAAGTATCTCCTTCAACGTCTCTCGCTGTGCTCTCTCTGCATCCCTCGTTATTGCCTCAAATTCTTCAATCAGTTGGCTGTACCCTACATTAAGATTCACCCTTGGCATTTCCGGCATCTTCTCCTCCTACCCTCTAATTTCTCAACTACTAACTTCTGCCTCTACTGGACTTTGGGGCAATCAGACGCCGTCTTATAACAGATGATGCTCACCTGCTTGCGCGAGAACAGCGCCCAAAGCCCAGAAATTTCCAACTTGTATTCTAAATTGAAGAAGGGAAAGGCAAAGACGGAAACGATTTAAGCATGAAATTAAGTTACCCTGGCCTCTACACCACGAGTTACTTAAAAACTGGTATCCTGCCGAATTACGGGCAGGCGAGCGGGCAGGCAACATGGAATCTCGTTGGACAGGAAACCAAAAGATGCTCTATGGGCCACGTTGACTCCTTCTTTATGTGTTATGGGGAAACTTGCATCTCTGGCACTTTTCCCCATACTTCTGGATCGGTTTCTATTTGGGTTATCTTTATCTCTTATATAATGTAGGGGGGATATATCGCGTGTTTTTTTTAACTAATATAGAATTTGAGCTCTTTTTTGGATCTATTTGTCTTCATTTTCAAAGATTCGTCTTAAAAAACCATTTATTTTTATTTTTATTATTATTATTATTTTTAATAGTGGTTTGATCATTATTTCTATGATCAACGCAAATTATTTAAATTTATGATTGAGTTATATTTAAAGAGATAGTTTATTATGGCAATGTCTATCTAGTCATTTGACTATTATTATTAATTAATTGAAAATAAAAAATGTATTCTATTTTATTTTTTAATAAATTAATAAATATGGTCAATTGTGTAGTGTGATGGTTGCATAGACTATACGGTATATTATTATGTGTGAATTCAATATGTTGAATTTTTCAATTGTGAATTTTAGAGGTAATCTTAATTTATTTAATGGAATCTAGATCTTAGCTCACTTTCTTATTTCTAAAGTTATTTAGAGTATTAATTAATGTAACTTGTATTACATCAATATCTTGGGTATCTTACATAATTGAGAGTTTTGTCTTTTATCACATAGTAATTCAATAAATCAATATCCTTACACAATTTGACATGACAAAATCAAATATTTTGATCAAGTGCAAACCAACAAATACCAACTAATTTTTAAACTTGGCCTATCTAAAAGCATCAAGACAAACCAAAAGAAACATTTTGAAAGTTTGTAGAGATCATATCTATAAGCATGAATAAAGTCCATGTTGGCAAAGAGGGAGCACAAACCAAAGTTCTAAGCTTATTTTCTTTAAAGATATATTTGTGCTTTAATTTGAAGGATAAAAGAAGCATTAGAGCTTGTGCATGAACAACAAATCAATTAAATTAAAATATAGACCTGCACAAATTCATCTTACACATGGCATGTAGTGTTAGTGTTGATAGGTAGCTTTATAGGAGCTAGGGATCTCTACAATAATTCTACTACACAAAAGAGAGTTACTACACAAGAACAAACCAAAGAATTTGATGCAAAAATTAGAAAAGGTCCATTCTTTCATTTTACATGAATGAAAAATATAAGAAGATAAAGTGGGAAAATCAATCTCATGACACTTGCCACAAGATTCACAAACTAAAAATAGGAAAATAACTTCTTAATAAAGACTCCCTAATAAATTTATGATAATCTTATCAAAAGCCAATTCAATGATCAAAAGACCTAATCTTGCTTAATGAAAACATCAAAGAATATCATAAATGAAACTAATCTACTTTACCACCAAAATGTCTAGCCTTACTCCATTGTAGAATGTAAATTATACTAATTTGAATATACGTGGATTGCTTAAATATTTTAGCAAAACCTAGATAGCAAAAGCAATGCAAAGATTAGTGTAGTTTGGATGCAAAATTTGTGGAGTAAAATGGCTAATTGATGTATGTTTTATAGCTTTTAGGGATATCAAATCAATAGTGTAGGATGTGAGATGAGATTGATGGATAAGAATTGTTAAGAGATCATGAGGAACATGCACCTGACATGTGGCAAGATGAAGGTTGTGATGAGGAGTTAAGTAGTTGCATAGAGATCAGATGACTGGATGCATGGGTAGAGGAAGTGAAAGTGAGTGAGAGTGAATTGGGGTTGTTTTTCAGTCACTAAATTTAGAGATGGTCACTAAATTTAGAGTTAAAATAATTAAAATAGGGTGATATAATTAGGAAATAAATAAAATAATGATTTTATTTATTTTTAGAATAATGTGAAAAGTCAAATCAAATTAACTAAATAATTTATTTAATTTGAGAAGAATAATTTGCTAATTAAATAATTAAAAAAATTAATCATGTGGGTGGAAAGAATGCATGATTTAATTAAATAATTAAAAATCATTTAGTTAAAATGGATGAGGAAAATTAAAAAATAATTAAATAATTGAAAAATATTTAACTAAAGTAGTGGGATGGAAATGATTAGTTAACTAAATAATTAAAAATATTTAATTAAAATTGGTGAGGGAAAATAGTGAAATAATTAAAAATTATTTAATTAAAGGGAAATGTGTTAGCTTAATCGAATAATTATAAAATTATTTAATTAATAGTGATGAAGGGGTTGATGAGTGATGCTAACAAGAAATGATGTTGAATTTAGAAGAAATGTGTTAGACATTTGTAGTTGTCTACAATTATAAATCATGTTTCTACACTAGAAATATTGAGTCCATATGATCTCAAGATCCTATTGCAACTAGATAATCTATATCATAATTGCATAAGCATTCCTACATTTGATCGCAATTATGCTCTATCCTCTATCAAAATAGTCTACCTAAGTTCCTATTTCACATATAAATCATCAATCTTTAAAACCAACGACACACTATCTCAACCTTTTTATCTCTTTTAAAAGTATTTATTTCTATAAACTAGTTTCTTTTACAAAGAAATATTCATTTCTACAAAGTAAAAAATAATATTTATTTTGTAGGGGATAAACATAGTTTATTTTAGTAAAATAAAACATTTAATATTTTTTCTTTTATTTATGATTATCTAGAAACTTTGTAGCCTCACCCATGACTAGTGATGTTGAATGGCCAAAAGAGGAAAATAAAGTTCCTTTGGTAAATGGGTGGGATAAAAATTGAGAAGAAAAAAATATAGCAAAGGAGTAAAAAAGATAGTGAGCCCTACCCAAAAAGAAAAGATAGAGAAGATAGACTTCCTAAGTGTTTTGATAGATTTAGGAATTTTAAGAATGAGTCTTAAATATAAATCTCAATGATCATCAATTGCAGTACCTCAGGATTAGAGTTATTGATAGGAAATACTTGGTTATGAGATACCTTAATCTAGAAAAAAAATATGTTAAATTTCTATAAGAGGTTAAGGCAGTTAGCTTTACTCTTGAAACTAATCTTAGACTTGTCTGGAAATAGGCTACCCAATTTTGTACAAAGCATGGCTAGGGTAAAGGGGGATTTGTAATCTTATTATCCAATAGTTGGGCTTCATTTGTGATAGAACATGGAATCTCTCCATGTAATAGAGTAGTTTGGATTATAATTGAAAAATATAACAAGAAATTTGGATTATGCTCAATTTGTGCTCCTAATGAGTACAAAGATAGAATTGAGCTTTAGAAATCGATGTAGTCTGCATAACATCCCATGGATTTTGGGAGGTGACTTCAACATGATTGAGAGCTTGGAGGTATAGACATCAATTGGAAAGGTAATGAGAAACACTTTTGATATAGGATGAATAATATGCTTAAACTTTTTAATCCTCTTGAGGGATCTAAGAAAGAAAACAAGCACATATGGTATACTTGGTGTAACTCCCAAAAAGGGGATAAGAGGATATATTTTAGATTATATTGGTTTTATGCAAATAGGGATTTCTTTAATTTTGATCATACCAATGAGGGTAGTAGAGTTAAGTTATATCCCTGCTCTTTATCATATCATTACATTGTCAGTGTAAAGATCCTCTTAGCCGATGAAAGGCCTCTAGAAGGTAGGAAGGATGAAAAATTCATGTTAAACACTAACCTAATAAAGGATGAAGATTGTAATGAGGCAATATTTACCCTTGGAGAAATTAATAGATGGATGCTTAAAGACAAGACAACCATTGATAGATGGAATAGCAATGTCAAAAGTTAGATTGCCATATTTTAGACTATAGGCAAGAAAAAAGCCTTAGACAATAGGAAATATGAGAATGTTCTACAAGAAAAAATAGTCAATTTAGAAAATGATCTACAAAATGAACCCAGAAATATGGAATTAAATGAAGAGCTAATTTATACAAAAAATGCACTAAGGAATATACAAACGAGGAAAACCAAGGGTCTAAAGATAAGAACAAAAATGAATTGGCTATGCAATGGAGATAAAGGGTCCAAATTCTTTTTTAGATTCATCAAAGAAAAAAGTGTCAATAAAAAGTTGGAAATATATGGGCTAATAATAAACTTGTAAGTGACCCTGAAGAGGTGAAAAGCCAATTTTATAAATTCTACAAAGAACTATTCACATTTGAAGGGGACAAATTACAAGGGAATAATGCCAAAATGTATTTATAAAACTTAATACCAAAGAAAATATCTATAGAAGATGCAAAAAATTTGGATAAGAGGGTGACTAAGGAAGAAATTGTGAATGTTATATTGAAGTTAAACAATGAAAAATCCCTAGGGGCTAATGGTTTGCTAGTAGAATTATATAAGGAGAATATAGACTAGATTAGTGAATACCTACAACAGGTTTACACTAAAGCCATAGACAAAGGTCCCCTAGGTAGCAACATTAATAAAAAGTATAATTAAGTTGCTACCTAAAGAGGGTTATAAATCTGTAATTAA
Organism: Sequoia sempervirens; assembly: GCA_007258455.2. Lineage (NCBI taxonomy): Eukaryota > Viridiplantae > Streptophyta > Pinopsida > Cupressales > Cupressaceae > Sequoia > Sequoia sempervirens. Next base: position 19,003,473 of record VDFB02000015.1, read on the forward strand.
GAATTGGAGATCTATTACCCTACACAATGTCTCCTACAAGGTTCTTACTAAAATATTAGCCTTTAGGTTAATAGACATCTTCCCTCCTTTATTAGCAACACTCAAACATGTTTAATCAAAGGTGGGTATATATTGGAAAATATCCTAACTAGTTGGGAGGCTATGGAATGGGCAAGATTGTCCAACCAAAATATTGGTATGCTCTTAATTGATTTTAAAAAGGCCTACAACATAGTGGAATGGTTTTTTCTTTTGATGACCCTTGAAGCATTTGGCTTTCCAAAAGGATTTTTGTCAAATGGTCAACACATTATTGAATGATGTTGTTGCCCAAGTGGATGTCAATGGTTCCTTATTTGAACAATTCATCTTGCAAAGATCAATAAGGCATGGATGTACTCTTTCTCCTACCTTATTTTTAATTTCCTTAGATATTATTTTATATCTTTTAAGGGATTCAACCATGAATCCTAAGATTAGAGGTTTACCCCTTCCTAATGGTGAACTCTTAAGTATTCAATTTCTAGATGATGCTGCTCTTTTTGTCAATCTTAAAGAAGGTAATTTTGATAATTTAATGCAGAAGTTGAAACTCTTTTGTGTGGCTTATGATGCAAAAATATCTATGATAAAATTAATTATGCTAAGTTAGAAAAATAAACCCCCAAACTGGTTTGCCAAATATGACTTCCAATGGGGTGACCCTAACAAACAAGTTAGATACCTAGATATCCCTTTTGTTGTGAATCCATGTTTGAAAGAAATATGGGAGTGGGTAAAAAAGAAAATTTATAAAAAAGATAAGTACGTGAAATAAGCAGGAAGATTTCAAGTTTTTCAAAAAATACTCCCCTCCTACAACTTATACTACTCCTTTGAATGGATGTTTAGCAGTTACGAGATAAATGAAATTCAAAAGAAGATTAGATGGTTTATGTGGTATGATGGTAAGGGTAACAAAAAGAAACTTGCAGTTAAGTGGGAGTGGTGTTGCTAAGATAAGCCTGATGGAGAGTTAGGTTTAAGAGATCTATAAAAACATGGCATTTCTTTGGCAATAAAATGGATACTCAAAGCATTAAAAGGTAATGAACCTTGGAAGATTATAGTGAGGAATAATATACAATTAGCTATTTTGAAACAAGCTAAAACTTGGAAGAATTTACCCTTCTATGACTTATTGTTTAGCAATTTTTTTTGTATCCCTAGGTCCAATGTTTTTTAGAAGTATATGGAAAGCTTGGGAGCAAATAAGATCACTAATTATAGATTGTATCTTGATCATAATAGAGGTATGTTATGCCCTTCAAGATCATTATGGTAGAACTTAACTACTAAAGGTAAGCCCCTTGCCTTATTGCAAGGATGCTTTGCTAAATCATGGGCAATAAAAGGAATTAAAACCTTCAATCGCATATTATTCAACAATCAACTAAAATCATGGGCCTCCCTCAGTATTGAATTTAACCTTCCTCACTCCCATGTAAGGACATAATCAGTATTGAGGGAAGCATGTAAAGCACTATAATTCACTATGTAGTTTCAGTGTAATAATAATTTTCTTAATAAGCTCAAATGGTGTGATAGTTCTAATTTGCATAAAGTGAAGCCTAGAACAATTTGTTATTCCTTAACTAAAAACCTAGATATTACAAACTACCTAAATAATTGTTGGAAGCTTGTAATATCTGAGGAGCAGTGGTAAAAAAAATTAAGTTTATTCAGTCTAATGTGTTACAACCAAAAATTGCTTGCTTCAAATGGTTACTTATTCTACAAAAATTACCTTATTCTTTATCCTCCTCCAGTCTTAATTTGTGTTGTTTGTAGGAAGCCTGGAAATATCAATCACATTTCTTTTATTGCTTTTATACCAAAGAAGTTTGGAATTTATTTTGTGTTGATCTCATTGGTTGGGGAATAAGGGTGGGGTCAATTGGCAAGAAATATTATTTGGATTTGTGAATGGCTTGAAAAAACCATTTAACTTATTTTGGCTTGTTTTATCTTTAAAGATTTTATGGTTTTTATGGAAAGTTAGGACTAAGGATTTGTTCTAGGATCACATACTTACCAAGTCTATTAGAAGACTCATATTTCATATCTATGTAGGTTACAATAACAATGGATATCTCAAAGGATAAGTTTTTGTAGCTACTGAAGTATGGTACAATCGACGTCAACACATCAGAAATTAAATATGCGAGGCATTGGCCATTCAACAAGATAGACAATGTGTAGTTTATGAGAAGCTATCTAGAGTTCAAGAAAAGGTATAATAAGAAATAATCAGCTAACACCCTAGAGAAAGATATTGGATAAGGAGGACTAAGCTTTACGGTAAACCAAGAAAGAAGATCAACTTCTTATGGTGACCCCACGTGGTCCAATACTAGACCTTGTGCGATCACATGATGGTACTACAAGTATTTTGTTGTAGGGAAACTTCATATCATGACCCTGTATGATCCAATAGTAAAGTATGGAGTTATGTTTCAGAATGTAAATAGTTCCATAAAGTAATTAGTCTCAACAATTGACCTTGCATGGTCACATAATATGACAAGATGAACTACTAATGATATATTTTTTTGTCTTTTGGTACACTATTTTCAATACAAAAGAACATTTAAGATTTTTTCTTTTATTTATGATTATCTATAAATTTATGACTTTATTTTTCTTACAACACTTTGTCCCATTTATAAATTGTACTAGAATATAGAGGCTCATCTTTTATTTCATTCAAAATGTTGGACATGTCATCAACATCTACATGAAGCCTACTTGATGGCCTACTTGAATCATTGTGTATAAATACCCTCTATATACATTTTATACTATGTTAGGAGGAATCCATAGATTTCCATGTAAACCCTATATACATTTTCTCTCTTAATTTTGAATAGAAATGGCTTATTTTCCATAAGTATTTTGCATCTCAAATGCATATATGTTTTCTATTATGTATTATATGATCTTGTTGAATTATTAGCTAATCTACAATATCATCCAATAGTTCAACTAGGGATTAGTTTATTCATATGAGAGCTAGATATTTTATCCATGCTCATCCAAACACGTGCATAATATATAAGGCACCACAATGCATCTGGTTCAATTTTTAAAAATTTAGATAAACACCAAAGGAAAAATGGCTAATGAAAAGGTAGTAAAAGTATTAATAGAAATATAAAGAATGATTAATGTTGCCTTGGAGATGCAACACCAAGAACTTTTCAAAAAATCATGACTTTATAAATTGATTGGGACCAACACTATAAATTCTTCCACAACTTGTGCACCATTGTAATCCTTTCAAAGTTCAAGTGAGTATACATATTCCCATGTTCAAAGAAACAATTGATTCCTTGGGGTTAAATATCTAGATTTGATAACTTGAAGCATATTTCTCCATCAACAAATTCAATAGCACCAATAGCATTAAAAATTTATATTTTAGTGTCTTATTTATGGCTAGTAGTCAACACACAAAATAACAAGGATCACCAAATACATGAGGAATTTTACCCAGTTAGACATTATAGGATGGGTACATGTGAAATCTTGGGAACGACCATTTGAGGAGAACCTTTCTCACAAAAAAATGTTTGTGGTTTTTCATGTGTCATGCCCTAGGGTGGAGGAGTCAATGAGGTCGATTCTAGGATTGAAATTACAAGCCCTCGAGCCAGGCATATAATTTTTCCCTCACAGGTACTCTCAGTGCTATTGTCAAACATTCTAGATCTTTTTCAGTCTATAGTAGAGCTTGAATCAATTGTGGCTAAATTTGTTAAACCTCAGATGCTTGAGAATCATGCCCCGTTACAAGTAGTGCAAGGGTATAATTTTTTCTCTGGGAATGGGTATATTGGGGGAGTTTTTCCTAGGGAGTATATTAAAAATAGGCAGGGTTTCGATGAAATCTTTGAGGCAATTAGACTTGCCCTACAATTCAGAAATGGTAGTGTTCTTTTTAAAGTTTTAAGGAAGAATTGTAGGAGATTGTGTCCAGCCATGGCTTTTGATATTAGAGAAAAATATTATGCAATATCATTTATGTGTGAGCATAAACCCCATCTTCCCATAAATTCTTTTGCCAAATTGGAACTTGGAGATGTACCATCCACATCAGATGTTGTGAAAGTGGAAACGGTGCCAGGACAAAATGTAGCTATCCCTATTGTTGGTGAGCTCCAAGATCACCGTGCTAGGGCTTGAATACTGCAAGTGGAAAAGAGAGACAAGGAGCCGAGATTTGGATTTGATTTCTTTGCAAATGATTTGGGTATGCATGGCGTTCTAGAAGGCCAAGACAAGAATTCAGTCCAAGGTGGTGACCATATGGAGGAATAATACCCAGTTTCAGTTTAGTTTTGTTGCTCTTTTTTGGGTCATGTTTTTGCTATTTCAGGATTTTTGTTAAGTGTAGGTTCAGCCTACATATGAAATATGATGTTTATTGTAGTGTTCAAGAATCTCAGTGGGTTGTAATTTTGATAGTTTAGTGACTTTGTAAAACCATGCTATGGGTCCCTATTAATGGGACAATTTTTTCAGAATTTTGTATCTAATTGAGCTACAACCAGAGGTTTTCTTCCTGGTTCTTTCCTGCTGGTATGCTCATCTGAACCAAGTTTTGTAATATTTTATTTATATATAATATAATATAATATAGTGGCTTGCCACTTTTTCCAAAAAAAAGAAGGATGGGTACATGGAGTTATTATAGTTTAGCTAACATAAGGAGCAATCACTATAAGAATATACCAAAGAGTACCATAAATACTCTACACACTTCCGTGAGAATCATTTTGAGAAACATAGAAAGATTAAATACATTAGTGATCTATCAACTTATAGCCATAATTAGATAGAATTATCAATTATAGATACCTTAAGAAAACATTTGATAATGCATCCAAGGTTGAATCCAAATTGAAGCTTAAGAAAAGCAGTCCCTATGAAAGAGTGAGTTTGTGCAAAGACTAAGTACATGCTTTTTGTGTAAATGTAGCATCCTCCTACACAAAGTTAGTCACCATTCTCCAAACCAACTACACAAAGCCCTAGATCATTCTAACTTTCAATAAACAATGACAAGGATAAGAAGCCACCAAAAAATTGTAAATTTGGTGTCATCATTAATACAAAAGTTACCAAAATAATGTTGAATTTCACACACAACAATCCCTATTTATGTAAGCCACATCATATTCAAAATTTATCAAAGATTTTGATTAAGAGTCATAGTTCCTTAGCATTAACATTGTGAAAATTGAAACTTTAGAGGAACATGAGCATCTCTTCCATATGAATTATTAGGTTGATGGACAAACTATCCATGTAATCATTAATAGCGATAGTCAAAATAAAGCCATTGCACATGATTCCATATAACTCCTTACCACTATACATGCAAACCCCTACTCTCTAGGATAGTTACAACATGGTAAGGAATCAATTCAAGTAAGCTAACACACACTTACAAGTATGTAAACAAGCCCATGTAGGACATATGACTTATTATGTTAGATCTCTATAAAATATTGATAATATACTTGGAAGAACATATGTGCATGATTAAGATGTCCTCTACCATTCGAGAACACAATAATTGATAGTACATGTTGGAAATCGATACTTTAACCTACATATGTTAGAATCTTAAAATAGCTTTGATATATATTTAATAGTGTCACAAGATCATTTCCTACATATAGAAGTGTGCTCTTCTCATGCCCCACCCAAAGACACCCATGTATAGGTAAGCACTAAGCATTGATAGTGTGCATGAATGTGCCAACCCATTGTAGCAACAAAAGATCAACAAGGTGTACAACAATATGAAGACATATTTAAAGAACACATGGATCTTCTAACACATTATGCAACATGAAACTAAATTAATTTGGTTCATATATTCCCTGTCACAAATAATTCCCTATATTGTAGATCAAATTGGGATAATGATGAAGTTTAATTCCAAATCCAAGAGATACTTGAGCAAAGCGAGATCTAACCTTTCTCTTTTTCATGTGACAACCCAAGACATTTCTTGTGCTTGAGAAGGATTTTAGCCAGTTCCTATGCATTAACTATCTTATGCTTAACAAGATACAAGGTGAAACATAAATATCCTTTACATTAACAACTTGATGGACCAACTTTAGAGTGCATAATACTTCAACATGATCAACCTTAGGTTAAGATATCATAAAGTACTATTTATATCTAAACTAAAGATAATTAGAAGTTAACTTTCAAAACTTAAGAAAGACTTCTACAATGGATGGTGTTTAGCTTAATTAATACTCTAGCCACATTTAAGAACTTAATAAATGACAATATATGACTCTTCACCAAATCCTTTGTCATAATTTACTTGGATAAAATCCTCATCTACAATAAGAACTGGGAATAACACGTGAAGTTGGTTTTGCATGTATTAGATACACCATGATAACAAAAACCACAAGATAACATAAAAAAAAATACACTTTTAGAAACACACAAATCCTTTACCTAGGCTACACCATTGGCCATCTAAATATACATGTAGGTCCCCCAAAAATTAAGACAACTCAAGATTTTCCAACATTGTATATAATCCCATTGACTTACATAAGTTCCTCAAACTTTCTAGAACTTCTATCATAGATTTTTCCTTGGGTTTTCTAAAATTACTTGTTCACTAAATCAAATCATATACACTAAGACACTATTCTCATGGAAATCTATGCAACAAAATTCTTTCAAAGAAATCAAGCAATGGCTCTATGTAGTGACTATTCTTGTAATACCTAACATTATTCACTCCTTTAAAATCTAGACTAATGCATTTGACTAAGCACTCAATACTATACTCAAATATCATGGATATTTGGTGAGGTATCATTATGAGACTTTCAAAAATGGAATTAAAAACTACTCCACCTATGAAAATGAATTATATGCCATTGTATAAGTTATCAAGAAATGAAGCCACTATATCTATGGTGAGGATACAATACTTCAATCAAATCATGAAACACTCTAATTCTTATGTGCATATAGAAAACTAGAAAACACACAACACATAAAGTGGATGATATAATTATAATAGTTATATTTGATGATCACACACAAGAAGGGAAGGAAAATAAGATAGTTGATTGCCTCAACCAACTACTATTTTACTCACTCATCACAATACAAAATTCATTTAGTTATATTTTTTTTGAATGGGAGAACCTCTACCCAACAAGCATACAAAGACAAACCTATGTTGAGCTCATACAAGGAAAACAAGTTGGTGAATTATATCCACCTAATAAGATTCTTTATAATCTTGAATATCTTTGTGTTCTAGATGACATCTAATTATAGAGGTTCTTTTGGTAGGCACATTACCCCAAGATAATTATACACTTTAACATTAATACCAAAATAACAATGGCCCTTAAAAACATATAATAACCTTAGATGCATGTATTCATTGAGTGCCACATCAAGTCATGCATTCTTTATAGCATTTTAAATCCTAAAAATAGGAAGCATGGGATCTACATCTCTCTCTATGTTGGCATGGCCTTAGGAATCCATAAACATGGATTTATTAAAAGTGAACTACCTACAAACATGATGACATGTTCACTATCACAAATAAATTCTCCAAGGTGTCCATCTTGATCATGCATAAGAAAATAATTACTACATTGGATGTTGTGTACCTTTTATTCACTTGTATTTGAATTCATTTTAGATTTCCAACATCCGTTATTTCTAAAAAAAGGTTAAAAAACTTGTCAAGCGGTTTTATTTTGGGTACCAACAGGGTACTTGCCTTGGTAGACCCTATGGGCTCCATGCCTCCTGTTGAAAACTTTGATACCATGTTAGAATTGTCAATAAATATGAGACACAAGATCAAGTAATGAACAAAAACACCTTCGACACAAAGAGAATTGCAAATAATAATATGTTATATCGTCAACTAGAAAAACTTACAGAATGAATCTCAAGAGTCTTCAAGGAGATTGTGAGATAATACAATAAGGGTGAGTGCTTTATAGAAGAAACCCTAAATAACAAATGGATTGGATCATGACAAGTGTCAATATCTTATGTGATGAGACAGAATGATCTAATAAAAGTTCACTTTAGTTAACATTAAAAAGCACTCCTAAGTTTAACTCATCAAATTTCCTTGTTTGAACTTCCCTTCATTTTCATCCCTTAATGGTATTAGTTCCTTATTATGCCCAATCTTGAGCCTCAGTGCCTTGATGATGATACGAAGTGTGTCACCCTGAACTCTAAGGCCTAAAACTCTTGCACTTTTTCATAGTAAATCCTACCTACCCTCCCAAAAGGCCCAAAAATCCATTTATGCATCTACATTTCCCACCAATCATCATATTTGATCCATCCACACGTAGAAAACATATTTTAATCAAAAGGTCATGGATTTACAAGAATAAACAAATAAAAAGAGGCCCTAATTAATATGATGGTTAAGATTTCATGGCCCAATATTTAGATGCCATATCCAAGTTGCATTTTCAAAAAAAATTAGGGGCTTCTCCATGCCTTGTTATAACATATCCAAAGACACCATAAATGAAGAAGGGACTTGCAGATCTATGTAGCATTCTTTCACACCTCTTGTGGTATTTTTAATACATTCTCCAACAATTTTTCGCATATTTTGGGATGTGAATGTCAAAATAATGATGATTACAACTAAAGAGTAACGAGTTTCTTCATGAAATAATTTTTTTACCATCCTAAGGCTCTTTTATTACAAACTAGGCATCAAAACTAGATCTCTCTCTCTATACACACACACACACACAGATATATATATATATATATATATTAGTTGTCTTTTCATACAAATGGATGGTCATTGAACTATTTTTTTGGGTGGGAACAATTTGTAGGTTATTCTAGGGCATCAAATATTGTTAGTTTCTCAATAAATGAATGAACATATCTTGTAGTGTATAAATGGTTTGCAATTGCACATCTTTTGTAATAATATATCTCCATGGTTGTTTGCCAATATTCAATAAAATAATATAATGTAGTTATTTATTTCTTCTCACCATACTTGTTGGTATGAATGAAATGAGGGTTTGGTGCATGTGATAGCATACAATGTATTACAAATGATTTGTAATAATCATTCCTTTATTCCATGTGGATCTTTGTAGTTCTAGTTATCAATCATTAAGTATGTCTATTGTAATAAAATGTAATTTTTGATTTATATATAAAATGTCTAGTTTTTTTATGCTCTACTTGACTCCACTTTTTTCCTCTTTGTTGTTTACTACTCTATTGCCCAATGCAATAGGTATTGATCCTTATTTGTTCAAGATCAAATATTTTCATTTACAACATCTTTGTTTTGGATAGTTGTAGAAGTAGATTAGGTTTTGTACATATTGTTTGGGGTTCATTATTATAAATTAGGGAACTATTTTAAGCAAACCAAAATTGTTATAATAGAGAACTATAACTAGTATGTTTGCATCTTGCCATTGTACATGTAATGACAAGTGAAAATACTCTAAGGGAGTATAATAAAGTTGATATCTATAGATGCATGCGCAAGGTGTTATTATCTATATAGAGTCACAATGTAGCTAGTTATTCTTGATCTAATGATAACAATTAGGGGCAAGTGTATAATGGGGGGCAAGTGTATAATTGGGTATAACTATTTTTTACTATAGTAGTGTCATATGTTAATTGACTTACAAATATATTTAGAAGACCTCTAGGAATACCATCCTAGGTTTGAGTTGATCCCAAAGTTAAGGAGAGCTTACCCACTCTCAAAATAGTCCATTGATCATCCTCAATTTATTGACAAACATCTATTTCACCCTTTGAAGACACCTCTAGCCCTGAAGGTGTAGCAAGCATGTTCTAGGATTATCGACTTGCAATTTTGGGACCTAACTGTTGATTGGGCTTTATATAGAGCACATGTTATGCCTATCAAAAGTGTTGCTAAGAGTTGAGAGGAAACTCTCCCATGACTATGGAAGCCATCAATATTCACTATTCTCAATGTTACTTATTTCATATTGTTAAGATTCAACAATGCTTAGGCTCCATGGTTTTGTCTTAATATGAGAACATGAGCTCCAAAGATCCTCTTTATTTTTGTACCTTCACTATAATTGTTATGAGTCTACTAAGTGTAAAATATAAAGGCTAGATAAGTTACAACAAACCATAATTTTGTTGGTAGCACTAGTTGGTAGTTAGATTTTCACTTCTTTGATTCCCCTCTAAGCTAGAAGATTGGCTTATAAAACTAGCTTAGCTTATAAGAGGATTGTTACTAGTTAGACCGTGACCATCATGTTAAATGTTTTGACAAGGTGATATCAACCTTGCAACCTTAATGTATTTCTAAGTGTCTCTAACACATTGGGATGGGTACTTGGACACACATGAGGTGAGAGTGAAAAATATTTATTTATTATTATTTTCTTAGGACTTGGATTATTAGTTATATAATGGCATTAAATAAGAGAGGCTACACTTATAAGGTGGTTTCATCGCTAGAAATGAGTTATAGTCATCATTTTCATAGGAGATATTGTTGACCATCTTTCTAATGGAGTACTTGGGGTTACATAGAGAATGTGGAGCATCATGTTATGATGAGTGGGTTCTATATTAGTTGGCCACTTCATTACGAAGCACTAGACTTGGGAAAGTGGAATCTGTGTGTACACATGAGTAATGTGGGTATCTATAACATGAAAGAATGATGAAGGGGCTTACATTCTATTCTTGGAAGATGCTCTTCTTGAATGGGATATTAGATTTTTAACTTGGATTTGAACACCTAGTTTAGGCCCATAATTTTGATGCATTGTTTTGCATACACTTGTGGATTCTTGTTTATGTTTGTTATATATATTAGAGACATGAGATATAGGTTTATGTATGATCATTTTGTAGGTACAATCACACTACTAGAATGTTATCAAATTGAGGGTAGAATTTAGATGTATTTTTGTAACCCAATGATATTAGATTACTATACACTTCCACTCTCTATGATGGTGGAGTTTTTCCCAAAAGGGTTTTGCTGATGTGGGTTTTGACACACCAATTGGATGGAATGAAAAGGGTTCCTGTTCTTAGAACGTGGTTAGCCTCAAGATTCTTCATTGATTGCATCCATAAGATTTACTAGAATTTTCATTTGGAGAGTGTTTTGGTTGGTCACTTCAAAAGACTACATAAGAATATCAAGAATCATTCACATGAAAAAGAGGTTCACTTAGTTCAATTGATCACTATCAATTGACATAAACCCTCTAATCCACTTTTAAACATGTTCATGAGTTTCTCTTTCGATTTTGAATCCCTTGATTATACCACAATCCCTCTTTAGGTCCCATTCCGCCCACTAAAAATGCATGTCTTAAGAACCATTCCTTTATAAAAACTAGTAAAGCTTAAGTCCTTGTTTCTTGCAAGCTCTGCATATTGAAATTCAATACCATTGCCATATTTGTCCATTTTAAAAAGACAACCAAATAAAATTAGCTAGATTCTATGCGTAGAACTTTCAAAGAGTCTATGCGTAGTGGAATTCATTACATAGTATAATATCAAGCAGGATTCCCATCTCTATAATTTAATGAGCTCGATAAACTCGCATAGACTTTAATATTCCTCGACGCCAACATCCATTCAAGTAACCTTATTTTAGTGTTACGCACGCATAACCATGCAACATTGTTCACATGGTTGCATGTTCTTGTGCCAAGTTGGACACCTAACAACCTATGATAAACTACTATACCACCATATACATCTAACATATGGATATGAGTTGTTGATAGATAGTTTGTATCATTGTGTATAAATACTTACTTTGTATGTCTCGTATTGTGTATAAATATTTATTTTATAAGTCTTGTATAAGGGAGAGGAGTCGATCGTGGGCATAGGACATATGGTGGGTATAGTATGTGACAGCTTTCCATGTATATTAATTAAGTGTTGGTATTACGATATGATGTGGTAAAATATTCTAGATGTAAAAATATGAATCGCTTCATTTCTTGCAGCAAATGACGATCATGAATTTATTAAATTTTAAATATAAGAAAGGTAAATTATATCATAATTTGGTGAAATAATATAATATCAGTTTTTTTTTTTGTGAAGGAATCATGTTTTTATGCATTTGGTGATTTCATAGTGGATGAGGGTTTTGTAATTGATTGTGGATAGGAATGTATACATTTAGAGGAATTTTTTTAGTACCTAAGATATACAAAAGAGGTTATTCAAGAGGAGGAGAGAATTTTCTCAAGATCTTTGGATTAAATAAATTAGAAGAGAGAAATGATTGGATCTAAACTTACGATTTTATAGATATGTAAATGTTATATAGGGCTTGCATCCTTCCAAACTTTGTTGCTTAAATTGATCAAGTTTATTGCATGCCATACATGAACTCAATTGTCTATTTCCATGCTAAATTTAAATAGGAAAGCAATTTTCTCAATGTCTTTGGATTTATGTGAAACCTTTGTGATGAGTTATGTAGATGCCTTCTTGAGTGGAGATATAAGTATAATTGCTAAATATTAAGATTTTTTATTGTTTGGACTAAAGAGAAGTCTTTGTATTTTTGTTCTCTAGAAGTGTCTTTAATTTTATTTTTCTAATTTATTGTGGGGGGTTAACAATATTTATTATAATCATTGAGTTGTTATGGGAAGTTTATGAAATTCTAAATAGTTGTATTGATTGCTTAGAAGTGGCATTTAGATTTGTATAAAAAAATTCATGTACATAAATCAAAATATTGGATTTTATTATTAAAGTGTCACTCATGAAAGAGAAGGCTTCACATAGCAACAAGAGCTTTAGTGAGGGGATTGGGCTTTATATAGAGCACATGTTATGCCTATCAAAAGTGTTGCTAAGAGTTGAGAGGAAATGCCCTCGTGGTTATGGAAGCCATTGACATTCACTATTATTCATATTATTTATTTCATAGTGTTAAGATTCAACATTATTTTGGCACTATGGATTTGTCCTAATAATATTATGAGAACATGAGCTCCTAAGATGATCTATATTGTTTTACCTTTACTATAATTGTTATGAGTCTACTAAGTGTAAAAATATTAGGGCTACATAAGTTACAACAAACTATAATTTTGTTGCTAGCTCATTAGTTGGTAGTTAGATTTTCACTTCTTTAATTCCCCACTAAGCCAAAAAATTGGCTTATAGCTCGACATTGTTCACCATCTCTCTAATAGAGTGCTTGAGGTTACATAGAGAAAGTGGAGCATTGTGTTATGATGAGTAGGTTCTATATTAGTCGGCCACTCCATTATGTGCTTGCTAGACTTGTGAATTTGTGCCTACCTGAGTAATGATGGTGGGTATTGTCACACTACTAAAATGTTATCAAATTGAGGGTAGAATTTAGATGTAACATGTTGATATTGGATTAATATACATTTCCACTCTCTATGATGGTGGGTTTTCCCCAATGGGGTTTTGTTGATGTGGGTCTTGACACACCAATAGGATGAAATGAAAAAGGTTTCCCTCCTTCAAAGCTGGTTAGCCTCAAGAGTCTTCATTGATTGTATTCATGAGGATTACTAAGATTTTTTAGTTGGAGAGTGTTTTTTCTAACCCATTCAAGGGGCTACATAGAAATATCAAGAGACATTCACATGACGAAGAGGCTCACTTAGTGTAATTGATCACTATTATTTGACATAAACCCACTAATTCATTTTTAAGCATGTTCATGAATTTTTGTTTCAACTTGTTAAACTTTCCACAATCAGTTTTAAATATTAAAATTTTGAATAAAAATGATTTGAATTCTTAAAACATTTTTCTTTTAGATTGCAAGAATCAGGTATCCCCCCTATAAAATGTAGTGTGCCTAGTAAACTTTTTTCATGTGAGCGGTGACACTGATACAACATGCCCTTCGATACCATGGGGATGGGGGGGAGACTAGACCTCACAACCTCTTACCTGCAACATGATGCTTTAGCCAATCGAGCTAGGCCCCCCACCCCTTGAATTCTTAAAACATTGATGTTCCCTCCAAATCAAAATTTTGTGTGATGGAATTTGAAGTAATGCACATAATTTTTTCCAATTTCAATGAAATATAATTTTAAATTTTAAGACAATGATATGCATACAAAAACCAATCCTCATTTGATTTGTTATCTATAATCAAGTTGTAGGACAATGTGTGCTTCAAAGAAAAAGCCATATGCATGATTGTTGTCGTATTTTTGCTCACACAAATGTACTTAGGTTGACCACACAAAACTCATCATTAGTACTTACATTAGTGGTATGAAACACATAAAATTTATTAAACATTCATTGAATTAAATGCATGGAAAATTAGAGGAAAATTGATTCAAAGTTTGTAAAACACCATAAAAATGAAAACCCAAAATCAGAAGCAAAATTGGTATATTGTATTTAAGAATATGTCACTTTGGATGTGGAAGACTAAAATCCATTCCCTTCAAAATCTTAAAAAGGACAAAAATACATGAAATATGAAAAAACACTTTATCCTTTTACATTTTCATCTTATTATGCCATTCATGCTATAAAAAATTGACATATAAATGAGTGTCACATAATTGTGCACACTCCTAATTGTCCTCAACATCCTTCTATGATCTCTCCTATTTATGTTTGGTGAAATTATATGATACAAGTAAAAACTCAACCTCTCAAGAGCACACACACATGCTCTAATACCATTGATGAAAGAGGGGATACTCTCTAAATCCCACTGTCAAATCCTCTCTCAAAAACCATTCAAAAAATCATAGATTTTAAAGCAAAACAACAACTATGAAGCAATTTCCATTAATTCAAACTTGCACAAATGACTTACAAACATCCATATATCTGATTATATCAGATATTACAGTCAATAGGATTGATATACAATAGTACAAACAAATATAACCATATTTTAAACATAAAACTACTAAGAAAACCTAGTTGCAATTTCTCTCCCTTCCTATAAACTTCAAACAACAAAAATATGCACTTGCAATCTTCAATCTATGGATGAATCCACCTTCAACCATGGAATTAATATTCCATTTGTTGTCTCAACACTCTCTCAAACCTGCAAAATCATGACTTCTACCTTCTTGCTTCAAAAAGCCACGCCTGGGAAACATCAACTTCAATCTAGCAGCAACAACCCTTGAAAATGACCAAAATAAAGCATATAAATTAACTCCTTCACACCTTTTCTGTAAGTCCCAATTTTCTATCCCAAGAAATGGACAATATACTTTCAAAAATGAATTTAAAATCATTAAATGCTTAAAAGCATATTTTTTTAACCTCCATCCATGATTGGCCAAGAAAAAGCAACCACCTTCTCACAAATAGGAGCCAAACTTGGCAAAAAATCAACAGTTACACAACTTGGGAATCCAAATCTTCCATGCTATAGTTGAGGGGATTTAATGAGTTGTCCCCACTTGTAATTCCCCAAAACTCCCACGCCAAGATATGCCTTTTGCATTAAAACACCAAGCATATCACTTAAATTGACTCTAAAATTAAAAAATGATGCAACAATTGAAATTTGACCAAATATTAAACAAATATTTTGGCCTTAATGTCTTATTTATTTCTCACACACAAATTATTAATCAAATTAAAATCAAAATTTAAATCACTCATTTTTTTGGTTGATGTTGATTGCACTTTCACTTAAGATGCTCTTGCATCAAACATCCCAGGTAGAAAACATGTTTCATGAGTTGCAATCAAAAACATTTGTAGAAACTATCTTGGACCCACCTCATTTCCTTGTCCATTGGATTCTTCTTATTCATCAAATTATGCAAGCTTACAACATTATATCCTTTCATCTTTACTCGTCTACCCTTCATGTGTTTCAAAACTTTTAATTTGACCTCCCACCAATATATTCCATCAGAATTAACAATCAAACATATACCTCCACCTTCAACAAAAAAAATGTACATCATTATCTCTATTGTTGTTTTACCTTTTTCCTCTCCTTCCACCATGTCTTTGCCATGAAATTTCACTGTTTCAATGTCTTCTATAAGACATAACATCGCTACAATCTGATTTATTTCACTCAAAACAGTATTAGTACCATTATCAAGAGACTCATTTTCCACTTTCCCTAACAAGGAATTATAGTGTAGAGAAGGGGGATTTGTCACCCCGAGGGCTCCAAGTCACAGGAGAGCCCCAAGGAACGAACTTCCCTAAACTACCTCAGGTTATTTGATGAGCGTTTCAGAAATCAGGTGAGTCGGCCATAGAGGTTTCATATTGCAAACAAAATAGCTCATTGTTTGAGGATGGCAGTGCGGGAACCAAACTCCAACGCAATGCACTGGCATCCTATACAAACAAAGGTCTGGTAAATAGACATAAAACACAAAGGGCCTACTTACGACTTGACTGATAGAGTTTTACAGTTTGATAGAGAAAATATAGAAAGCAAAAAGTACAACAAGAATAATACTGAAAACTATTCTAATGCAAAAATGACAAAGAAAGAGAAGGAAAAGATACCACTCCACTATGCTTCAATTCTTCAACTTTAACTTCAAAAGGATGAACCAACACTTGCACACATGAAAATAGGAAAAATGTAGGGTTACATTTTGAGGTTTGCCTCAGTTAGACCCACGTTTTGGTGCTCCCACCTTCACGAACATCCAGATATGCAACGATAGAGAAATTGGTAACTTGACAAGAAAGGAAATGACACTATCAAATAAAGTGCAAAAACAACTTGAATGCTACCCTATAAGACACAATGATGAAAATAAGTAAAAGGAACAATATCACCTCCTCTTCTACTAGCACTCAAGGTCGAGAGGAGAAGATGATGAGAGGCTATGCCACACCAAGAGAATGGAGCTTCATCAACTTGCAAAGATGGGGGAGTTGCAACAAGAAAGTGTTGTAGAAGCCAAGTAGAGAAAGTAAGAATCACCAAGAAGAGAGCAAGAGTGAGCTTGAGAGAGTGAGAGAATGTAAGAATGAGCAAGAAGTTGCAAGAATTAGCATGAAGGAATGAGACAATCCATGAAGGAGTGAAAGAATGAAGGAATGAGTTTGAATTGCCAAAATGGAGGTAAATGGTCATTTTCATCAGTCAAGGGTTGATAAAAGACATTACCTTCGCAGCTAATTGAAGACGTAATGGTTCTATAGATCCCAGGAGTAGGAATCCTGTCAGGATGTAAGCGTGGTGTACAGACGTCCGCGTGGTGCGCACATGTCCTCGACATAAATTCCTCCATCAACATAAAAAGACAAGGCCACACGAAAGGAATAAGCTAATGGTGGTGGTTTTGCATAATCGAACTTGTAGTTTCTAAAGTAAAGGTAAAATAAATTGGGAATTCACCTAGGGTGCAAATTCACGTCATTACACAGTCACAAATCAAAACATCTTCATCTCCAATTTTCTCTAGAACAAAGATTTATCATAAAACTCTTCATTTACCTTCACTTTACACTCTTCAAATTCAACTTTTTCAAATTGATCTACTGCTATAGTAAAGTCTTCATCAAAGCAAACATCAAAATATGATTTTACCTCACCTTCTGTTGCAACCTTCACCTCACTTGAGATTAACTCATCCCACTCTCTTTCAACTATTTCCATCTGAATCAATAAATCATCCCCTTCACTTTCTTAGATACGTCCTTCAAAGGACACTCTTCTACTGCAACTTCATTATACTCACATTCATCTTCATAACAACATTTATCAAAATTAAATTTTACCTCAATATCCTCCACTACTACAACTTTTGCTTCCCCTGCAATAAGTTGATCCCATTCTCTTTCAATTTGAATAAGTAAATCATCCTTCTCAACTTCATAGGTGTTCTCTAAAGAACTCTTGTCTGCTACTGTAATCTATGTAGTCTCGTTCTCCATGTCTTCCAATAGACATCCCTAAGCTTTAGGTTCCTAAATCTTTTCGTACTCATCCTCTTCTTGTTCCTCGATGTCATATGCATGACACTCTGCTACATCCCCTTTCTTTCCTGCATTCAAAATATCATTAGAAAGATAATAAAAATTACCTTCAACTCTTCTCTTCTCTTGTTTCCTCCTTTCAATCTCTACCCTCATTTCATCTATTTGTTGCTTTTTATCATTTCTTTTACTCTGATTTCCAAAGCCTCTCTCTGATTTCCTCTAGTTTGGGAATCCTTAGAATTCATCCAATGACAAAATTTATTTTCCTCTTTCTCTTTTCCATGTTCAAGACCTCTCAATGCCTTAACAACACAAATCTTCAAACCCTCAGGTTTTACTTATGTAAACTGCCTCCTTCAACGATCTGTTTACAAAACCCTCTTCCAATATTCACCAATATTATTGTAAACTACTTCCTTAGGTGATCTATTTACAACCATGGGAACCTCAGTTCCTCAAATTCTCTAAAAATGCCTTCTTACTACTTGCACATTCATCTACAAGAAAAATCCACACATTCTCCACCCTCAAGTCCTAGTGCAAACTGTGTCTAATTGATGCTTCTACTTGCACACTTAGGAACTCTTGCTTTGATACAGCTAATGCAAGTAAAAACTCAACCTCTCAAGTGCACACACACATGCTCTAATACTATTGATGAAAGAGGGGATACTCTCTAAATCCCACTGTCAAATCTTCTCTCAAAAACCATTCAACAAATCACAGAGATTTTAAAGCAAAACAATAACTATGAAGCAATTTTCATTAATTCAAACTTGCACAAATGACTTACAATAATCCATATATCTGATTATATCAGATATTACAATTAATATGACTGATATACAACAGTACAAACAAATTATAACTAAGCAAATCTAGTTGCAATTTCTCTCCCTTGTAAACTTCAAACAACAAAAATCTACACTTGCAATCTTCAATCTGTGGATGAATCCACCTTCAACCATGGAATTAATATTCCATTTGTTGTCTCAAAACTCTCTCAAACCTAAAAAATCATGGCTTCTACTTGATTGTTCCAAAAAGCCATGCCTGGGAAACATCAACTTCAATCTGGCAGCAACAACCCTTGAAAATGACCAAAACAAAGCATATAAATTAATTCCTTCACACCTTTCCTATAAGTCCCAATTCACTATGCTGAGAAATGAACAATATACTTTGAAAAATGAATTTAAAATCATTAAATGCTTAAAAGCATCATTTTTTAACCTCCATCCATGATTGGCCAAGAAAAAGCAACCACCTCCTCACAAATAGGAGCCAAACTTGGCAAAAAATTGACAATTACACAATGTGGGCATCCAAATCTTCCATGCTATAGTTGAGGGGCTTAAATGAGTTTTCCCCACTTGTAATTCCCCAAAACTCCCACGCCAAGATATGTTTTTTGCACTAAAACACCAAGCATATCACTTAAATTGACTCCAAAATTAAAAAATGATGCAACAATTGAAATTTGACCAAATATTAAACAAATATTTTGGCCTTAATGTCTTATTTATTTCTCACACAAATTATTAAAATCAAAATTTAAATCACTCATTTTTTGGTTGATGTTGATTGCACTTTCACCTAGGATGCTCCTGCATCATTATCCAATGATATCTCAACAATATGCAAATTAGGCTCATCTTTACATTCATCATCCCCATCATCCACAACCATGATTTGTTCTTTATTTTAATCAACTTCTCAACAAGGAGAGATTGAGAATATTAACAAGAAAAGATATTAATAACCACTTATTTGAAGCCAATTTATCTCTTAATTGAGTAACTATGTCATTTATATATGACTTCATTAAATAAGTCTTGGACATAGACTGTTGAGCTATAGATGTTAGGAACCAATATTAGACACAAGGCAACAATAATGGCCTTGATTTGATAAGAACCATGTATTCTAGCATTTGAAAAATTCACCTTCCAAGATAGTTAGAGATGTCTACAATGCACTCATTTTTTCTTTATACTATCACACTTGAGAACCATGTCATTTCACATTCTCATCCTACTTCTTTTAAATTTTTTGAAAGAGATTTTCCATATGATCTCATCCTCAAACCAAGTTATTTCATCACTCGAACACAGATCTAATCTACATCCAAAGCTTGATATATTATGCCATCATCAAATTCTTGTTCAAGAAACATAACCATCCCTAATGATTGACATGGAGAAGTGCAATCCTAAAATGCACAAGAAGTTCTGGATGGAATGAGAGGAAAGCATTAAACTTTGAGTTCCAATTTCTATTGGAAATGAAAATTTGGGAACAGTACCTATCCCTTGTTTAAAGGGTTATTGAATTCCATCAGAGATAAAACATTGAAGTTAGAATTATCATCTCGAAATCATTCATGGGTGATCGGGTCAATTTTATCTCTAGAGAAATCCCTAACCAGATCTTGGGGTATTGATGGACCAGTGAAGTACAGGTCATAATCAAGATTACATGGTAGCTCCATAAGATAAACAATTTCCTTGATAACAAAATCATAGAAATGCCGATGATGAATAGTTAACATTGCTTTTCTAAATGCTTCTTCATATAGTGATGGAACTGATATACCATTGCATCTAAGATGCTTGATGATCTTCTGATGGCTTTTGAATCCCTTGATTAGACCATAAACCCTCTTAAGTATCATTCCTTGCAAAGAGATAATTGCAACCACTCAAAATGCATGTCTTAAGAACCCATTCCTTTGTAAAACTAGTAAAGTTGAAGTACTTGTTTCTTGCAAGCTCTGCATATTAGAATTCAACACCATTGCCATATTTGTCTAATTTGAAAATAGTCCTCAGAGAACCAAATGAAATAAGCTGGAGTCTTCTGTAATCATTGCCTCTACATGCTCTTTGTTGGATAAACCAATCATGTCTACAACCTTCTGATAACACTCATGAGCTGCAACAGTTTTTCCTCATGTTCAATTACACATTCCATATTCTGTTAGAATCCAAGATCACCTGCATGCAAGATGGATACCTGTCACATGCAAAAGATATGAAGAACCAAAAAGATGCTCTGTAAACCTCTCAGTAAAAATGCATTAAGAGAATCTCATGATTACAAAAGAGATCAATCCTTATGAAGGAGATCAAGAAACCCTAAATGAAACCCTAGTGTGCACACTTAATAATTATTAATTAATTATTAATGTGCCTAAGTTTAGCTTAAGTAATAAAGAGGAATAAGTGACTTAATTAATTAATCAATGTGATGTAATTAATTAAGCATAATAACTTATTACTCTAACACTTAAGATGAACTTAGGAAGAAGCTAAAACACTAGAATAAGATGCATGAAAGCAAAGATGGGTACAACCTTCCATTTACAAATGCAATATGAGGTAGAAAGGAAAAACCTGGGACAAAACCCCTACAATGTGATAACATGCTGCAAAGAAGCACTGGAAGAACTCTGTAGAGTAACACTGGAACTTGATATAGGCAAGCAAGGAAATATTCTTCTGTATACTACTGAAACCGGATGAGAGTCACTGATTGACTCAAGGAATCATGATAAAGCAACAGAAAACCTGATGCCACGGAACACTCGAAAACTCCAAACGGGAACAACTCTGGAATTTATGAAGCAACAAGCAATTATTGAAAGATGTATTACTGAAAACGAAGTGCAAAGATGCAAGATGCACTCTCCCAATTGCCAAAACATCCAAGTAATCCCCAAACAACCCATCGGGCCAAATCTGGACTAATTGATAAACCTGGGACAGATACAGAAAAAGTGCATGGACAACAACCTAGAGCTCCTCAATACCTTTTCGACGCTTCAAACGAGGCGAAAAACGAAGATCGTGGCAAAAAGTTATGAGCTCGGAAGCATAAAAAGTACATCTGACTTCAAACAGCAATAAATGTAGGAAAACAGTAAAATACTGAAAAATAAACAACACTACTAGAAAGTGCTCGGAACCAGCTTTTCGGCGATATCTCGTTTGCTCAATTTCGATATCGTATGCCCAAGTTATGGCCAAAAGAAAAAAACTCTCTTTTAGGGAAAACTAGGGTTAGGAGGGGCAAAGAGGGGCCGCCGATGAATGAGTCAACGGCCATCTGGCCGTCGGCTCCCCTTGCAAAAAAATTGACGGTCGTCGGTATATTGCGGTAATCGAAATATTCTCTGAATATTCCCAGCGGAAATTCATAGGCCCGAGTCAAATGAAATCTGGATATCTCCCTCAGACAATTTTTTGTGGACGATTTGATTCTAGGGTTTTGGGACGCTGCGAACGTGATGGCGACATCCGTTTGAGCCCATAGTGTCTCGAAAAAATAGCTACCCTTAGATCTTGTAGAAAAGATGCCTGTGGAAACCCTTGCACCCGAAACTCACAAAGAGGCCATATCTTCAGATCACGAACAAGCAGTTGCAGGTCGAGCTCTGATACCATGTTAGAATCCAAGATCACCTGCATGCAAGATGGATACCTGTCACATGCAAAAGATATGAAGAACCAAAAAGATGCCCTGTAAACCTCTCAGTAAAAATGCATTAAGAGAATCTCATGATTACAAAAGAGATCAATCCTTATGAAGGAGATCAAGAAACCCTAAATGAAACCCTAGTGTGCACACTTAATAATTAATAATTAATTATTAATGTGCCTAAGTTTAGCTTAAGTAATAAAGAGGAATAAGTGGCTTAATTAATTAATCAATGTGATGTAATTAATTAAGCATAATAACTTATTACTCTAACATATTCTCCTTCCTGACCCTTGCACACTTAGTTTCTTCTTCAGATTTTGTTGGGACTAGTCCTCTGTCAAAACAAGAATAGGTTTTACACGATGATGGCACAAAGGATTTACCCTATGCATACAACATTCAAAGTGTCTGTGTGCAGAACTTCCATAGCAGAGCTCCCTACTGCAAGGGAATGCACCCTTGTTACCCGCCAACTTCTTTATGGGATTCATTACAGACTACAATATCAGTAGGAGCCCACATATTGTTCCTTCCTCTTAGACCTGATGTGCCAAAAGATTGTGTTAAACATTATGGCAGTATATTGGGGATTTTTTCGGTAAGACTCTCTCTGCTTCCACAAACATGTTGTGCACTGTGTCCAGTAAGTCTGAGAATACTGCTGAAGATTTTGAAACAGGCTATTCCTTCAACCAATCTGGAGGTTCATTGTAATAGCAAAAATATTTGACTTATAAGTGAAATAGATTAGTTACAAGCGCTTAAAAAAAAACATATATATTATTGCTTAAAAAATTGCCATCTAACACTGTTTTCTGACTTATGTTACATAGACAGCCATGCTGCTGCTAATATACAGAGGCTTCAATTTCTAAAAGTATTCTAAATTTCTCTTATAGAAAGTTAAAAAATAAATAAATAATGATACAGGGAATGCATGCATAAATTTGTCAATGCATTTGGAAATTCCAAAAAAATGATTGGAGTCATATCATCTTGATGTTCCAATAATCATAGTCATTTCCATTAAATTTAGAAGAATGAACAAAGGGTTAAGGTTTGACATGAACAATTGTTAGAGAGATCTCAGCCACAACATCAATACCTTGCTTTAATATCAAATGAAGATTTTGAAACAAGCTTTTTCTTCAACCAATTAGAAGTTTATAATTATTGTAACAACAATTTTTTTTTACTTATGACAATTAATTTTCAATAAAATAGATTACTTACAATAGAATCAAAATAGGACAAAACCCATCAAATCTTCAAACCAAAAATTGAATGTGTAGTAGAAAATAAAACATATATATCATTGCTTAAAAAATTGCATACTAACATTGATTTTTTGACTCCTCATATTACATAGATAGTGATGTTGCTACTAATATATAGAGGCTTCAACCTATAAAAATATTCTGAATTTCTCTTAAAAATAGTTAAAAAATGAATTAACTCTTATCATGCAGCGAATTCATGCATTGACTAAATTCACCAAATGCATTTGGAAATTCTAAAAATATCACTAAAAATGGTACTCTAAATATGTATGCATTAAACTGTAAAAATGGATTTGCTAAAAATAGCCGGAGCATCTATTATCAACAACTTCATGGAAAAATGGAAATTCTTTGAACCTAGAGTAGGTGTGCTTAGTTCCTTTATCAAAGCTTTGTTTTACCATGTAAGTCTAATTTCTATAAATCTCCCCAACCCAAATGCATTTTGAGTGCTATAGAAGTGATTTCCAACATCCATGTTGTAGGATTGTATCCATCTTTTATTTTATTCAATCCCTTCACACACTTAAAGTACATGACTAGTTTGTGAGAGTGATGACCAAGTGGATGGACATAGAAAATCTGACCTCTTTTCATTAAGAATAGCTCATCAAAAGCTTCAAATATATCAATGCTTGGATAATGGATTATGAAAATAACTATTTACTCTAGATATTCCTTATGTTTCTAATTATTCTCATTACTATGGTTGTAGTGTGGGCATCTAGCCTAGAAGCTAGTTCATCCATGAATATTATGGAAGGGTTCTCAACCACCTCTAGTTCTATCAATGATTGCTTGTTGCTTAGTGGATAACCCATTCATGCTTAGAAGCCCAATCAAAGCCTCCTTGAGAGAATTAAGCTCCACTTGATCTATCACTTCCCCTATAAATAACCTCCTTGTTTTGTAGTCCACATCATTTAGAAGATGGAGCCAAGCATAATAAATCAAAGATTCATGGACCATTACTTTTCATGAATGAATGTTGTTTTATTTCACATTATATTTTGCATGATCAAAATATACTGCCTAGAATAAGCCTTTGGGAGCTCAGAGTTTAGCTTTCCATAGTTCATGATATTGTCCTTCTAGAACTTGAGATATTAGCCATGAATTTGAATAGAAATAATAAAAGAAATACCAAAATACAATAGCCGTTATTCTCAAGGTTTAAAATTTTGAATGGTCCATCCATACCTTAGGGTCTTGGCTTCTTATTTTCCATCATTGCCTCTTGGGCATACAAGTTCACGATTTTTACCCCATTGATCGAATAGCTCCTGAAGATGGGAAACTTCAATACAATTTTCTTATCTTGCACTTGAATTTGCATGAGAGCATTAGAATAAATAATTGCTTTAGAGTACATAAAAAAATATTAGTTTGTAGAATAACTTATAAAAATAACAATATTTCTATCTTTCCAAATATTGAAGAAAATTTCCACATTGAAAGCAAAGGGAGACAAGGCTAGTCTCCTAGTAAAATTATATTCCAACAAAATATCTAGTAGGTCAAAAATTCCTAAAGAAATCATGTATATAAAACCAAGCTTCTTGAGCACTAGAACAAAGCCAAAAAATGTGCTTGAGATTCTTGAACTGCACACAAAATAGACAATGAGGATTAAGAACCCCAAATGGGGCCAAACAAGCACCAATAGGGAGAGCTTGATAGTGAATACACCATTAAAATGAGTCAATTAAATAGGTTCAAGAATAACTAACTATATACACATTGGAAATGACATTGTCAATAATTAATAGAGGACTAAAGCTACTAGTGGTGGTTTAGTTGATTAACCATAGGTAGATGAGGAAAATTAACATTTAGCCTTTAGGCTTGTAATTGTGAAAGGGTATATTAGGATATCATTTCCAATCCTTCCATCATGGATTGAAATATATTTCCCTAATTTTATGAATCATTTGAGGAAGGATGGCATCAACAACAACCTACAAAATCTCCTATTCTTGATTGATAAGATTGTACTTCATTTTGAATTCTGACCAAGAGAGAAAATTCTTGGTAGTGTAATGAATGAAATCTATCAACACTCTAATGCCTCTTTAAAAAAAAATAGGGAATATTGGCAACCCCCAAATAAAATGATGGTTGATAAAGAGACTAGTGTGGAAGTCATTGCCTACTCATAACAGCCAAGGTTTAACCACCTCCTAGGCCTTCCAAATAATTTTTATGACAAAAATTCCTTGAATTTGGATAGGCTCATACATGGTGAGGAGGGTGCCAAAATCAAGCCCTTTCTAGGCTAGCTTGCTAGAGGGAACACAAAATTTGACACAATTCTTGATGAGAATCTTCTAGGATTCTTTTCCTTTTAAGGCTCTAAAAATCCATTTGGCATAAAATGAATGCCTTACCTACATATTGAAAGGATGCTTAACTTCCTAGAATCCCGAGGGAGGCAAAAATATTCCCATGCAACATGGTGAAAACTATGGTAAACATCACTAGAAGCCTAGAGAAAATCATGGAGCAACTTTTTAATATTTAAATAAGAATATTTGAAAGGAATTTGACAAGAGAAATGGAAACATGAGTCATAGCTAAGATAATGGAGCAAATTTGGAACTTACTAGCCAAAGAAATAAGTTTGGTTATCTAATAGTTGAGCTTTTTTCAATCCTAGAAATAACAACTTACCAACGAGTATAAGGATAAGCTTGAAAAGTAAAGGGTGTTCCCAAAAATGATAAAACTTCCTCACATTCAATTGATTTCCAATAAAAGGTATCAAGCTAGTCAATTTTGGGAGGAAAAGATTGCCTCTACCATTGGGCCTTTTGTCATTGAATGCTCAAACTAGAAGCATGACAAAAATATCTAAACAATGAATCACTTGTTTAATATTTATATCATCCCTAATGAGAGTGAGAAAATGACCATTAAAAAAATGATTATTGACCAACTACTTTTAAGAATCAAGAAGACAAATTCCCTTGACTAGGGAGTGAGAAACTCTATGGGCTAAAAGATAACCAAACCCTTTAGCAATGAGCACATAGACAAATCAAGAGTTTAACCTTGACAAATAGAGTTAGAGATCCCAAAACCTTGAGACTATTGACCATTAATGGTGATGCAAGCCAGATAATTTATGAACAACATTTACATATATTGAATGAATCTAGGCCCAAATCCAAGAGCCTAGAGCATGGAAAGAATAACCAACCATTCAATATGGTAGTAAGATTTAAAAAAATCAATCTTGATGAAAATGGTAGGATATTGTGAACCTTGAGCCCATTCCATACCTTCCCAAACAACAAAAATATTGTATGGAACAAACCTGAAATCTATGAACCCAATTTTCTTAGGGAAAATAAACTATGAAAGCATAGGCCATAGCTTAAGAGCTATCACTTAAGAAAATATTTTTGTAAGAAATATTCAAAAGGGTGATAGGACTCCAATTACAAATGTCTTTTGGTTCTCCAACTTAGGTAAGAACTTTATGTTTCCCTTGTTAATTATATTCCATACATACTTGTAATAAGAGGCTTCAAGATAAACTTTGTGAAGGTCATTGCTCATAATGTCCCAAAAGGATTTATAAAATTCTTAAAGGGAAATTATCAAGACTAGGGGCCTTGTCATTGGCCATGGAGAATATATCCTCTTGAAGATCATCTTTGGTGAGAAGCTATTCATAGATAATGCGCTTGGAATTCCAAACCTAGAAAGGATCCACCTTGAGGCATTACTAAAGAGTAGTAGATTGAATAGAGTGTATTCTTGAGTAGTAAAAAAATTATTTTAGTGCTAAAAAAAATGAGAATGTCAGGAATTCTTTAAGAACTTATTTTCTTTCCTTGATTTTCTTAATGGATTGAGAGGAATGATGGGCTTGAAGAGTTTGAAAGAAATCTTTAGAAACCTTATCTCTAATTTTGAGCTAGTGGAGTTGAGATTTGATTTGAGCTCCCCTAGTTATGTGTGCATTCATGACTTGTTTTTAGTGGTGAAGTTTATCTACTCAAAGATAAGTGGTAGAGTCAAATTACTAAGCCTCTAGAGAAATAGTGACTTGGTAGAACTCTAAGTTGGTGGCCTTGTAGGAGCAAGGGAAAAGGCACAACAATTGATTCCCATAAATGTAAAAGAAATGGGTAAGTGCAATTTATGATATCATTCCACTAAGAAATATAGTTATCCCCATGCATAGGACATGATTCTAAATTATAGACACATTGAATGTGTGTTGACATGGCTTTGTGATTGAGAATCAATTTATTGAGGAAAAATTGAGTCCTCATAGCTTTGGGTTTGACAATTTGCTACTCAATATGAAATTATATTGGAAAGTGGTTAGAAAGGATAATTTAAGAAAGAGGCTCCATCGAAAAGGAATAAGAGTTGGCAAATAAAAAGAAATATTGAGCTAACATCATGACATAATTTAGGTGTTTAATTAATTTATTAGGTCAATCTCTTAAATTAATCCAAGTTTACCATGGTGTATGATCCTATTAGTGACCAAGATTGGGATAAAAAGTCCCAATTTTTTGCACATGAAATAACATGCCTCTTTCACCAGTTGTCAAATACATTGGTGAAGATACACTTTTATCATATGCCATATCTATCATATTAAAGTCCCTACAAAAAATCCAATTGGTAGCTATCAATGAATTGGCAATTTATCTTCGTAGATCTTTCAACAATATCATTTGAAGCATAAACAATAGTAATCCCAAACTATTGATTATTAATGTTGAGAAGATCCCATAATTCGTGGTTGGTGGGGTCACATCCCTAGGCAACTAGGAAATGATGTTATGTAAGGGAGTGAAAAGTGATGACACTACCTCTACTCACCTTATTGTTGCTATATAAAAATAACTAATTGGCTACTCCACTCCTCAAAGGAATCCAACACAACACATTTCTTAGCTATCAATCGAGCCTTAAGGAGGATATTGAGGAGAGTTTCCTCCTCACTTGAAGAGACCTCCCAAAAAATCTGATCTTCCTCCTTAGAGGCTCTACCAAATCCAATATCTAAATCTTCACCATAGACATTAGTATGAAAATAAATAGGATCACAAGGGCCATAGACAAAACCATCCACGGAGGATGATGCAAACACCACAGGGTAAGATCCCTCATTGCACCCCATTTAGGAAGCAACCAATAGGAATGACACTCCCACATCTTCTTCACCATTGCTATCACCATCTACATAGTTTCCCTCCCCTGCATAGTCACCATCGCCTTCATCTACTCTCACTAGGGTTTTGAGTTGCATTGTTATTCATGGTTCTCTATATTCTTTTTTTGAGCTCATAGGTTTCTATAGGAACCATCTATTATTTATGGTTGGATATTTCTTGAGGGATATTTTTTTTAAGATGAAAAATTCTTCTCACCCTCCATAAAAGATGTATCTTCTAATTTTCCTTGAACTTGTGGTATTGTTGTGTTCATAATTAACCCTCCTCTCTTTTCTAGCTCTTTTACTCTTTCATTTCTAAGTTCACTTGGAATTTTATAAGGTTGTCATTGTATTCTCTATCTTTTGAGAGGATAGTAATTATATCATTTTTTATTTTAATTTAGAATATGTAAATCCTATTGTTGGCACTCTTGATTCTCTATTCTCCTCCATACACATAGGATATTTGTCAACTCTATAGATATGAGCTATTAAGTATTAATTTTTATAATTTTTTTGTTATCTAAACCTATATATGATTAGGATTAAGAAAACACACATTATCCAAACCCAATACATATTTCTATTAGATTGTTAATGGAGGTTGAAAGGAAAAATAGGGGTATGACCATTTGGAAAGCTCCCTAGTAGTCACTTCCATTTTGTTTGTCTAGCTATATGTACCATCAGTGAATAAATCAAATATAAGTTTTATATCCCTAACCCTCCTTTGTCTTATTTCTCTTATTTAGATCCTAGACTATTTCCTTTATTTGGAATATACTTTTACCATTATAACTATAGTTTAGTAGCTTTATTTCCATCTTTCAATATTGTTGTGTGCATGGTTCATTGTTATTGGAGCATGTATATTGCTTTCTATTTGTACAATTTGATTTCATGTATAGAGGACCACAACACATTTATATTCCATCACAATTTTACCATATACAAATCACATGATTTTCTACTATATTAGCACCTTGAAACTTCCTCTAAATGCTATATTTTTCAAGGTTTCTATATTTTTATTTATACTTTAGATTTTTTTCTATATCTTTGATCATTCTATATTTCCCTATTATTTTAGTAAAAAAAAAGAGTATTTAATCTAGGGAATCAATGCAAATCTTAATTAGGAAAAATACACTTAGATAGATCATAACACTTTGGTTATTTATTGACTATAAATTACATCAACATGGTTTGTTTCTATATAATGAAATATAAGGAATATGGATTAAAGCATAGTAAAATTTATTATATTTCATAGTTGATTTGTTAACTATAAAGCCTTCTATATTGCTTTATTTGTGAGAGTTTGACATTTTATGAGTTTCACCACTTAGTTTATATTATCTTCCCATCCTATTCATTGTATTTTATACCTTAATCTCATAATGACTTATTCCTATAGTCATTATACTTTATTTAGTTACATCTATGGTATGAACCCTTCCCTCCCTCCTCTTCCTCCTATCCCTAAGATGATTCTCATACTAGGGACTATTGGTTTGACCATGATGGGGCCTTATATGTGGGCATCTATAAGAAAATTCATTTAACATTGAAAAATATCAATTAGAATTTCAAAAAATCTATTTATATTGATGAATCTATTCTCTCTAACACCAACTATATCATATAGTGTTTTTGTATTTTGTTATTGTTAACAATTTAGAAGGCCTTAACTTTCTATACACTTAGGCATAATTACACCATCATGCCCCTCTTTACCTTAATACCACTAAGCCTTCAAGAGATGCTACTTATAATTTATTACATACTCAACTTTTCATATTCCTATCCACCCCTAACACTTATATTTATAATATTTCTATAGTTCTTGGATCCTCCATTGCTCCTCCTACCATAGGATCTTCTTCAGGTTTTATTATACCCAAGGATATTTGACAAATCCTCTTTCTAGGATCTTCCAAGTTTTATTATACCCAAGGATATTTGACAAATCCTCTTTCTAGTTATCACTTCATCCCACCTTTGTAGCTTCTCTCATTTACATATATAATTAGATCATTAACATCTTCTCAACCATTCTTCTCACAACCTTTCACTACCACCACCATTGATTCCCATACAATTGATCCAATAATTAATAAATGACATTAAAGTAGAATATGTGACCTAGTCAATAATAGTTAACTACCCTTTCTTCATACTCCCAATTGAAATCTAATATACCATTTTATTGTAATCCATTATCCTTAGAAATACTTGCCAAATATATTCCTTAGTTTTTACTCCCACATTTTAAAAATTACAATGGTAAAGGGGATCCCTAAAATTATGTTTCTGCCTTCACAACCAATTGTAGTTATTTTTTCTTTGATGATTGAATTTTGGCTAAATTATTTCCTAGATCACTTTAAAAAATTGCCTTAATCTAGGTCTATTCCATTCCAAACTACTCTATCCATGCTTTTGACCAAAATTTCCATCTTTTCTTACAACACTTTTATGTTAACCTTATCTTGCAAGTTAGTTTCTTTCATCTTTTCCATTGCTATCGTAGTCCTAATGAAAAATATTGATTTCATTCTTCGATAATAGTCTCATTATTTATCAATTTTCATACCCACTTCTTAACTTCAATGTCTAGAGGGTGTTTATTGGAAGCCTTAACAAAATCATTCATGATAAAATTATTTTACTAAAATAATCTTTATTTATGCACTTGTGTATTGTTGTTAGGAATTTTCTTTAGAAATCTCATTAGCTACTACTATCTTTTTAGACCCTTCTACATCATATTCTTATAAATATAAAAATAAAGATATTTTTTTTCTTCAAAACCTAACTCAAAATTGGGTATCAACCAAGTTGACATTGTTGCATAGTCTTCTACATTAGTAGTGTCCTTATATCCATAATGCAGTTATCATTTTACTAGGTTGGTTGATCCCCTCAATTTCATCCTCAAACAAATTCTATCCAATAATCTCATTCAACTTCCTCCCATTTGATTGTTGTACACCAACATTTCTTTACCTAAAATACATGGTTTCAAGTCCTACTAATATCATCATGTCCCTAGCTATAACACTAAGAGGTACATGCACTTAAGACATGTGATACAAGATTTTATTGAATCTAATATCCATGTTTTAGGTGTAAATTCTTAGGGTAACCAATCCATGTCCCTTCCTATTTAAAATATTTAAATAAGTGATAATCCATTTCCCCAACATTTTACTACCAATTTTTTTGATCTAATTCTTTTTCCATGTTTTTCACCCACTTCTTATTTTATTGTCAATAACATCATACCTTCCTAGGAACCAACTTATATTACCACTTAATTCTTTGATTTTTTAAGTGTTATAGAACCTTTTCACTCTCCATCTACCCTAATGCATCCTTCCATTCCATACATTACATTCTCTCTTGATAATATGTATATTGATGACTCATATAATACTCTATATTAGATGCCTTGTAGACCAAAACCTTTCTTTAGGAATTATGGTGGACCCCATAAGAACTTGCAATATGGTTATTGAGGAACATTTATATAATATTCATCTTCATTAGTTTACTTAACATCCTCCAAATATTTACTTATGCATCTATAACAGAATCTCCATCTCATTCTTGGTTTGATCACTCTTTCTATTTAGGTGGGACCAAAGTGTCTAGATGTTCCCTAATATATCATTTCCACTTGTAATTGGTATCACATTATTGGGTCATCCTTGGATTTAAGTGATCCAATATACACCATCTATCATTCACTAATGTTTAAAATTCCCCCATGATGCAAAGATTTTCACCATTCCCTATAGTTGTTATCAACTAGTCTCTACCTTAGGTGATTTCTCCCTTGATTACTTCTAGCCAATTCCTCCTACATCTAAAACTCATATTAATAACTTATTTAGACTCTACCAACTATATGTCACTAGGTTAACTAGACCTCTTCCCCTACACCCTCCTCCTACTACCTTTCCATCTCCACCCATTTTAGAGCCTAAAGATAAATAAAAGTAAAATGTTTCTAACCCATCCACATCCATTTCCCAACATACATATAATCACTTCCCGCTCCATTTAAACATCATATTGATACCTTATTTAGAATCTACTAGTCATATGTCACTAATCTAATTACCCCTCTTCCCCCACACCCTCCTATTGCTACCTTATCACCTCCACCCTTTGTTGTCTCATCTTCACCACCATTATCAATTCTTTCTTTAAACTTGAGGAACCAAATGAAAAATAAATAAAAAAGGTTTTATCCTCCACCTCTTCTTGCATTTATTCCTCAACCAACCTCCAAAACCCATACCCTATTCTCATTTGCTAAAAAACCTAAAATACAAAAAAATAGGTAGGAAGATAAAGGTGTTGAGATTTAATAATGGAAGTGATTTTTTTTCTAAGAAATTTAATGTTTTTATATGTGCATATATTGTGTGGTATAAATCTATTCCTTATGTATTCCAAAAAAAAGGTTATAAAAAGGATGAATTGAACCTTGATGCAAAGAGAGAAGTATGACAAGTGGTACATAATTGGTTTGCCACTTTTGGGTGGATACTTGATTAATAGATCTCCTTGTTTATCTCTTGTCAATTAAAATCCTTATAAGGCGTGGATAGGTAAGAAACAGGCTAAATTTTATATTTAAGGATATTTAGTTGTGAGAAATTCATTCATGTGCCTAGAGAAAAGCGATCTAAGTTGGATCCCAAAGCTTAAATTCATATTAATTGGATAAGGTAAAAATGTCAAGGGTTAAAAGCTTTAGAATCCTTTAACCTTGAAAATGATAAATTTCAAGGATTTTATTTTAAGGGAACTTAGAGTATTTTCTAATCAAATACAACAAAAGGAAAAGGAAGGAAGGAAAATAATGTTTTTTGAGGCTAAGATTGAGAAGTAGGAAGATGCATATGTTGAAGAATAAAGTGGTTTAGATTTTGAGAATGCAGAGGAAGAAGAGAATTGGGGTGAGAGATTTAAGTAAGTTGAGCATGTAGAGAAATAGGTATAATCCCTTACTCCACCCTTGAGATGATCTACAAGACAATAAAACTGAATTGATAGGTATAACCCACTATATTTTTGTTGTGTATTTACTTTATCACATACTACTAATGAACTCAGATCTTTTAGGGAAGCTCTCTCTTCAAAGGAAAATGATTCTTAAGTGGAGGCCATAAATATATGTGACATATAGGATCTTGTGATTTTTTCTAATGGAAGGAATCCCATTGATTGTAAGTGGGCGATCAAGAAGAAATTCAAAGTAGATAGTAAGTTAGATAGGTATAAATCCATACTTGTGGCTAAGGGTTACTACTAGGGAGGGAGTTGATTTTAGTGAAATTTTATACCCTCTTATTAAATTGTATTCCATTAGATGCCTTCTTTCTATTATTATTATTATGAGTTTGAAGTAGAGAAAGTGGATTTAAAAACTACTTTATGGGGATCTTGAAGAGAAAATTTACATGCAATGACCAAATGGATTTGAAGTAAAAATGAAAAAAAAATTGGTTTGCAAATTAAAATGGTCATTATATGGTTAAAATAATCACCTTACATGTGGTATCACAAGTTTGATGCTTTTTAATGAATTTGGGTATAGTTAGAAGTTAAAAAGATCATATTGTTTACTTTAAGTTTATTGATGATCGAAATCTAATTATTGCCTTGTATAATCGATAAGATGTTTATTGGTAACAAAAAGGTGATGATTAGGGAGATTAAACCTTATATTTTTGGGGCATTTGATATGAGGGATCTAGGGGATTTTTTTTTTAATAAATTGGTGATGGAATTCAATAGAGATTGATTTCATAGAAAGCTTTCACTTAGTCACAATAAGTTTGTTTATGTTATTTCATAATTGTTTGGTATATATAAGATCTTACACCAATGAGTATTCCTTTACCTATAAGCACCAAGTTTCATTGGATATGTGTCTTAAGTTAGATGATAATTTGGAGGATATGAATATGCCTTATGTTAGTGCTATAGGGAGCTTGATGCATGTAATGACATGTATTAGAACTAGATATTTCCTAGGTAGTGGGAGTTCTTAGTAGGTTTATGTGTAACCATGGTAAAGAACATTGAAATCATATTAATATGGTATTTAGATATTTGCAAGGAAATTTTGATTATTGCTTATATAAATTCATGGTTCTAATGATATGGGAAACTCATTTCTCATATATGGCTTTGTTGATTCTAATTGGCTAGGTAACTTGGAAGTTGAAGGTCTATTAGTGGTTATGTGTCTTCTCTATTTGGCAATGTTAGTTGGATGAGTAAGTGGCAACCCATGATTAAATTGTCGACTATTGAAGTAGAGTATATGGCTAATACCTATGCTTGTAAAGAGGTGGTTTTGTCATAGAGACTATGTTCAAGATTTGATTTTGATTCTAAGGTGGTTCAAATTATATGTGAAAATTATAGTGCTATCTATTTAAACAAGAATCCCATGCATTGCACTTATACCAAGGAAAATGATGTGTAATATCACTTTATTTAGAAGATGATGGAGAGTGATAAGGTCACAATTTAGAATTTTGATACTCAAGATAATGTTACAAATTCATGTATGAAATAGTCACCATAAATAAGTTATCTTAGTGTAGGGAGGTCATAGAACTTGTATCTTATACTTGACTGATTGTAGGTTTCATGTTTATGACATTGTAATGTATGATATCAAGTGAGAGAATATTACGGTAAGCTGATATTAACCTTGAAATCTTAATGTATTTCTATATTTCTCCAACACCTTGGGAATGGGTACTTGGATAGCCATGAAGTGAAATGGATAAATAATCATGTTTATTAGTATTGCCTCAAGACTTGGAATGTTGGTTGTAATGGAATCAAGAATAAGAGAGGCTACATTGGTGAGTTGAAACTATGCAGTTGGTATACCATCTCTCTAATGAATCACTTGGGAGTTACATGGAGATAGTTGATCATCTTGTTATAATGGGTGGGGCCCTTCAAACTATCTTTCTTATTGAGGTTCAACCAACATAACTACATACTATAAAGACTCACTACCTCTATAAATTGATGATCTTTTTACTTGTGTGCATACTCTCACATCCAATTGTTTCAACATGATAATATCAACATCCTACTTCTTGTTGGTAAATATATTTGTCACTACAATATTTCATTAAAAATAACTTGACTCGTCCAATGGGTAGTGAAAAAAATTACAATAGATGGAGCGATCACTATTAGATTAATGATCTTCCTCTATGTTTGACAAGGGAAACTCCCTTGCAAGATATAATTTTGGATTTTTTAGGTTATTTTTTTAATCAAAATTTAGGAAAGTCAAAAAAATTAAAATTGAAATAGAAGACAAAAACCCTAGATAAGGCTAATATGGGGCTAATAACCTAATTTTTCCTAAAAAATAATGAATAGGTTTTTGAAAAAGGAGGAATAAACACAAATATTTATTTCCATAAAAAGATGTTTAGAAGGAAAACTACAAGGGTTTAAAAGAGGAAATACTACCTAACATAAGAAAGGAGACATTCACCTAGAGTTTTCAAACACATGGATCATGAAATCACCTAATATAACATATAATGTTGCATTGAGAAGGAAACAAAACTAATTGCATTCACCTCACAAAGAGATAATCTCCCATAAAAGATTACAAATTTGATATAAGGAAAATCTACAACATATTTATACGTAACACACCTACTCATAGACAAGCAACGTCCCTTTCTTTTATTCCGAAATTAGAGCTCAAAGACTCCTCCTCTTCTCTACAATATGTGGGAATAAAAATCTCCTTTATACAATGCTCTTATATATAGAATATTTTCTTTTATATCTTCTTCATAATTGTTTCTTGAAATTATGATTTTCTTCATAAAAATGACTTAAGTGATATCTCAAACTTAGTGTAAGGAAAAATTAAAAGTAAAGTTACAAAGAGAGGATGCCATGGCATTTGTCAAGGGAGAGAAAGAAATTGTATCCTTTAGGGTTTTAACTCTTCAATATCAAAATGCAGCTACAAATTGAATTCAAAAGTAAGATTCCAATGCTAGTTCATTACAGAGAGTCTCAAGGTTTATTGCCATATGAATAGTCCTTATTTATCAAAATAGTTTCCAAGTCTCCACAATAAGCTAGGCCTCTTTGATCTTGAGCATGAAACTCTCATTTACAACCGCCTTGAACTTTTTACCAATCATCAATACATTCTCAAGCAGGTTATTAATGCCAATTTTACTTACACATGCTCCAAAGAAGCAACATATTTCAGCTGTAGATTAACTTCATATTTGTTCTATATAACTTACCAGATTGTTATAAGATGATGTAAATGCCAATTTTACTCACACATGCTCCAAAGAAGCAACATATTTCAACAGTAGATAAACTTCATATTTGTTCTATATAACGTACCAGATTATTATAAGAAGATGTAACTTGGGGATGTATAAGTATTTGGCCTCGTCCAAAGCTTAAAAGAAAGCTAAGTCTCTGCTTCTATTGACATTCTTTCTAAAAACAATATATGCTATTTCTTAGTGTATTCCCTTCACCTTCTTGCATGATTATTTGTCATCACTCTAGTAAAATCTATATCGTACAGGCTACCTTCCAACCTAGAAGATTCTGTTGATCTATTCATGCCACCACTTTTTTTTTCAGTTTCTACTACTACTTAGTGGATGCCACAGACAAACGCAAAACTTGCATATCTTAATATGCAAAGGTAACTCAAAATGCGCCAAATTGGTTGTACAGACTTGTCTCCAGTGATTGAATGGTTATGAAGACCATCAAACACTGATGAATTGATAATGTTGGGGGTTGGGCAGGTTTGCGAAGTAGTAAAATTGCTGCAATCAACCTCAATGAATCATATCCTGCAATCATTTCGATTCATGGGGTCTACGGAGTACAACATTGACCTGCTCGAACCATTTAATCATCTCTGTCATCTTCTTTTATAACAATCTCTTTTAGTAGTACAGAATGGGCCTCTATTGGGTGTCAGTCCAACACTATACGAACATCAGTAAGGAGACAACGTACTGTGGCTTAAGTTCTTGTGCACGATGACATATGACTATATCTCCACTAAAAACTGTCAAATACTTTATCGCCATGTGATACAGGAATGGAGATAAATCAATAATTCAACCAACTTTAGATATATGAGCATTTTAAGAAAAGTGCTATTGTATACGATCAATGATATTTTTCCCACTATCCTTATTAGGAAGCTATTTGTCACCCTTTTCAGACTTAATGGTCTCTCCATCATTAATAATCATTTTGTTTGTGTGTAGACCACTCTAAAGCTAAAAGGGAGATGCCAACTATAGGGATGCCATCTTTGGCAAGTGTCATTGCTACTTAAGATTGAGATACGTTACAAAATTGTCATGATCACAAACCCAACAGTCATAATAAGTAATGGTAATCCACATTTGTGCACAAAATTCTAAATGATCCACCAACATGAACCACTATGAATGCATCATAGTTTAATTGCAGGTCTCCAAAATTATTATCTCAGTTAATTTGCTCTAGTCCATTGTTTGTCTTACTGGAGAAAGACTCATCGTCAACTGCCTTAGCTGTGATGTATTAGACAAAGAGTCTTAGTATTCTATCCCAAGATGCGTATAGTGATCAATGAGACACATGTGGTTTTATGTGAAAGGACCTATAGTCATAAACTCTCTATGGGCATGGGATCCAACATGAGAAATGAAAAATAAAACTATAATTTTGTTATAATTTATTACCAACAAAGAAACTTAACATGTGATCAAGAACATTGACACAAAATTTGGGTATAACAACTTGACAATGCATGTCCATTCCATGAGCATGAAATTTTTTAAATTTACGAGGTAAAAAATGACACTAACACTTTTGTGTAATATATTGAAGAACATTTATAATGCACTTGTTGCTGCTCTTCAAATTACCATATATTACATCTCCTAGCAAAGTCTTCAGTGAAGAGCATATTTTTTCTTGCATTGGTGAAAGTCTAGGGCCTATTTAATCTAACCATTCAACAAAATTGATAAATAATTTGCACACAAGTGTAAGAATCTACACATATCACTCTACTAAGTGTTAAACCAAATTAATCTTGGTCTTGACCTCATCAATACACTCTTCAAACTTTTTATTTTCCTATTCCAACTACCTCTAAGCTTCTTCATCACTTCTCTTGTGCTCTTTTTATTAGATCTACACACTTCTTTTGCATCTATTCTTTTCTTCTATTCTTCCTTAGCTACCTCTTTGTGTATGAACACCTCATAAGCGCAAGCACCTACACATATCACTCTAGACTAAATGTTAAACTACTTTAATTTTGTTCTTGACCTCGTCAATGCACTCTTCAAATATTTTATTTTCCTATTCCAACTATCTCTAAGCTTCTTCCTCACTTCTCCTATGCTCTTCTTCCCAGATCTACACACTTCTTCTACAACTATCTTTTCTTCTATTCTTCTTTAGCCACCTCTTTGTGTACCAACACCTCTAAGCTTCTTCTTAATTTCTCCTATGCTCTTCTTCCTAGATCTACCCACTTCTTCTACAACTATTCTTTTCTTCTATTCTTCCTTAGCTACCTCTTTGTGTACCAAAACCTCTAAGCTTCTTCCTCATTGAACTCCTATGCTCTTCTTCTTAGATCTACACACTTCTTTTGCAACTATTATTTTCTTCTATTCTTTCTTAGATACCTCTTTGTGTATCGACACCTCATATCAAGAGCCAAAATTGGTTTAATCAATGCTTCAAAAGCATCAAGTTGATCCTCCAAATTTGTGCTTATTTTGAAACTTGGCATGTCCTATTAAAATATGTCCTAGATAGCATCATTTTATCTCATAGCTTCTACAACATATCCTATGTGCTAGATATATTTTGAACTAGTGTAAAATTGTTTTTCTTTTACACATTAACAGTTGATTCATATGTTGTTGCTTGATGATCTTTCCATGCCAAATAGTGCATCAATTCATTAGACAAATTTTGTATGCTCTTCAATTCTTCATGAACTATAATCGAATCTATATCACTCTTACATGCATGCTCTACTTCGATGACTAATTTCTTCTTCAACTTTTCTATCTTAATGTGTATGCAAGAACTATTCTTTATCAATGCCAAAATACCATGTACCTACCATCCCATAATATCTTCTTCAACTATGAACTCTCAAAAAATGTAGACTTTATGTGTTTCATTAAGTTGAGTCTCTAGGGTAGTAGTATTACTAGTAATTGCGTATTAAAAAGTATTAATAGATTATAGATTGAAATAAACCATCTCATGTAGTGCTTTCTTCAAATATTAATGTTGCTAAGATGTGCCTACATCTTCTAGTTGTGATTCAATCCTTATGTCTAACATTTCCTCTAACTCCTTCAATGACACCTTATGCACTTCCTATTTATTGAAACTTATATTTACTAGCTCTACCAACTCTTATTCCTATAGTTGTAGCTACTATGGTGGTGGTGGTGGTGATGGTGCTTGTGGTGGTGATGGCATTATGTAATATTTTTAATATTTTATTTGATTATCTAGAATTTGAGAGTTTTAGAGTGTGTTGGGATATGGGAAAAAGGGAACACATGTGTATGTACACTAGTTGATCCTATTTTATCTCATCTATGGGTTCTTATATGGAGATGCCATAGACTGTCTACTTCTTTCACACTTGTGGCAATGAATAAGTCAACAAGGAATTTCCTTTGGCATATTCCACTAGTGCCTTTGCCTTTACTTCTACTTCTGCACTTCTCTTTGTGATACACCACCCTAACCACTATCATCTTGTAGGGGGTTGAATCTCAAATAAATCAACCCAAAGGTTGCATTACTAATACATATAGACTAGTAATCATGTATTGATGCTCAAACTCTACACTTTCAATAAAAATAATATAGGGTGACTTGAGAGGTTCCAATTTATAGTTAAGATTTGTACAAGATACTCTAGTGTTATGCTTGGAAAAATAAAAGAGCACATTTAAGTATGTTCCAAAATATTTTTTGTGCTCTTCTATTAATTTTTATATTATTTCTTTAGGGTGACATCTCATTCCTTCACCTTCTTTGCATGTGTAATTATACCCTTGGTATTTGTTGTTGTGCAAACTGAGTGTCTATATCATAATATGTAGGTTTGATATACCATTCTTGAATCCTCCCCACAAATTATTGAATACA
Source organism: Sequoia sempervirens (assembly GCA_007258455.2). Taxonomy (NCBI): domain Eukaryota; kingdom Viridiplantae; phylum Streptophyta; class Pinopsida; order Cupressales; family Cupressaceae; genus Sequoia; species Sequoia sempervirens. The sequence goes on from VDFB02000015.1 coordinate 19,044,705, forward strand.
TATATAATTAAGAGGGACCCAAAATATCAGTCTTTCCAATCCCAATACAAGCACATATTTTTTTATAGTTTATGAATAAGTTATACACAATCATTAGGTTTAGCTTCAATCCTTCCAATCTCATACCCTACATACATTACACCAATAGGTATTTGGTCTCCACAAGCTATGCACAAAAGATTCAACTTGATGCATGCACAATCCACTCTAATCTTGTCATTGGGCATCTCATAAATATACCACCAATGATTGGGGCACTTTTCAATTGTGTCCCTCAAATCCAAATAGGGTTACTCCTCAACATTAAACATCTCATTGCTTAGTGATGCAATCAACTCTAAAATTGATTTAAGACTAACAACTATTTGTGGACCATCCCTAGTTAAATAAATAGTTCCATTATAGAATATGCTAACCAAGAAGCATACCAATAGTTATATACTCCTAAAATAGGGTAGTTTCTTCAAACCAACAACTTTTGTTGCTAGTAGCTCTTCTCCTAATTTATTCCATTTCTTAAAAGTATATTATGCCTCAAATGAATGGGTTTAAGTACACCCTTCATCATTTTGTTGTAATTGAGGATATTCATGTGATTATTCTTGTTAGTTTTGATTGCAACTAGACAATTACTTTTTTTGACCCAATTATGTCTTGTACTAGGAATTCTTATCAATTCTAGTTCCCTTTGTAAATTGCCAATTTCTAGCCTAGAAATGTTGGCTTGGTCAAGTTCCATCATTCTACCTTGAATTCCACATCCATTAGCTTTTGTTATTGTACATCTCCATGTTCTAAATGTTGTATTAGTATTTACTTCATTGCCTTAAATTACCTAAAAAACTTGTACAAAGTATTATTTCCACAAAGCTTGCTATCTAATCAACTACACACAAAATTAAATTACTTTTATAAGTAATCAAATTTCTTGTGATCATTAATCAACCTCAATCCTCCATTAATTTTATCTTTTGAAATTACACACATCACTATCACATTAATTTTTCATTATTCACATGCTTCTTGGCATGCTAAGAGTCATGTCACATTTATTATTGCCACTTTTTATTAATTTGTCACATTTTCAATCTTCTCACCTACCAGAAAAATCTTGTCATTCCCATCAAGAATTATTACCTTTTTATATTCCTCTTCACTATGCTTTTTTAGTATTTTATTGAGTTGTCATGCAATGAGTAGTCACAAGCATCCAATCAACTAATATGGATCTCCATGTATTTGTTTTCTTTATCTATGCTTCATGTGACCTTTTCACATTCACTATCCTTCTAGTGTGCTCCTTTCCCTGTGGATCTACATTTCCTTATCCCCTTGGTCTAGATATCATGTATAGTCCCTTATGCATTATTATAATTTCCTAGAAAAACAATCATTTAGTTTGTATAACTATTACATCTAAGGCATTGAAGCATGATTAAACGCAAGTGTTGGAATTCACTATAGGAAAATAAATTCAAACCTTTAAATGTATTTAAGATGAAAAAATACACTTGAATCTAAATTAAATCCAATCAATTGTACCATATCTTGAATATTTCTAAATTATCACAATGGTTCTAAAATACCCTACACATCCTTTCCCTCATTTTTAAATATTTAGGTACTATGTACATGCTTTTTTATTTCCTACACAAGCCCAATGTTATTTCTATGTAGGTTTTCTTTCCTTATTGACCTTGGAGGGCCTTCTTATGAGTACTTACAATACATCTTCAAATAATCATGATATCATACTTCATATCCATATTACATTAGTACATGAGTTTGATTAGTGTAAATCATGGAGCACGTTTTACAAATCATAAAATAAAATGCAAAACCATTAACTATCTCCAATCCTTGGGACTTCATTAATTGAAAAGAAATGGGAGCTAGCTGTGAGAAGATAGTCACATGCAGTATGACTTAATCTAACTATCATTAACCATTCCTAATAATTTTTTTCATCAAGAATGTAATTTCACTATGTAATTCATTGCTATGTGCTTCTTGATGAATGAATCCAACTAGTGAACCTTTAATTTTCTTGGGTTCTCAAAATGAAACCAACTACCATAAAGTAATACCATCTTCACATTCTAGAGTTACTCTTTTTTAATATGTCAATCATGCCATAACTTCTAGAAACTTTTCTCCATCAATTGGCACCAAACTAGAAGTAGGTGTTTTTGCTTTAGGTGATCAAAACCTATAGACATGCACACAAGGATTTCTTGTTATCCAATCATGCAACTTGTGTAATCTTAAGACTTGGAACTAAGAATATAAATAACAAAATTACTTCTTGTAATGACCAAAACCCTATACCCAAAACTTTAACCATTAAATATTTTCTTCATCTTAGTGTTGATTCTTGTAGCATATTCTTAGGGTTCATTAAGCTTGTTCTTGATCTTCTTCCCTAATCTAAGTAACACTATTTTCTATGTTTCTATACATGTATATATCTATCATATATGTTTAAAATTGCTTCCTGTGGTAATTTTATTTTATACCTTTATATTATAATTCTAATTAAGATTTTTGTTTATAGGGTATTGTAGTTGTGCTAATGTCCATGTAATTATGCTAGCATCTTGTGATAGTATGACTGCATGTTTTTAATATAACTATTTTGGTGATATGTAACTAATATGCTCTAATCTCTTGACTAAAAATATCCACCTTAGTCTCGATTGAGATTCTCCTTCATTCCCTACATGCATTGAACTATTAGAGGCATTTAATATTCTAGCTTAGTTGGTGTGAAAATCCCTTTGGGAACACTCTAACATTTATAAGCTATATTAGAGAATTGTTATGTAAATCTAAAGATACAAAACTACTGCAATTCATCCACCATTATGAGTTTGCATTGTTTTGCATTGTGTTTTTATTCATAGTTTCTCATATTATTTTTTGAGCTCGTAGGTTTCTATGGTCCAACCATCTATTCTTTATGGTTGGATAAATTTATTGAGGGATAATTTTTTTAAGATGAAAAACTCCTCTCTCCCTCCATAAAAGATGTATCTTCTTATTTTCCTTGAGTTGGTGGTATTGTTGTTGTTTATACTTTACCCTCCTCTCTTTTCTAGCCCTTTTACACTTTCATTTCTAAGTTCACTTAGAATTTCATAAGGTTATAATTGTATTCTCTATCTTCTCAAAAGATAGTAATTAGATCATTTTCAATTTCAATTTGGAATATTTGAATCCTATTGTTGGAACTCTTGATTCTCCATTCTCTACATTTCTCCTCCATACATGTAGTATATTTGGCATCTCTATAGATATGAGCTATTAAAATGTATTCATTTTTATATTTTTTGTTGTTATCTAAACCTATATATGATTAGGATTAAAAAACACACGTTATCCAAACCCAATCCATATTTCTATTGGATTTTTAATGGAGGTTGAAAAGAGAAATAGGGGCATGACCATTTGGAAAGCTCCCTATTAGTCACCCCCATTCTTTCTATCTAGCTATATGAACCATTAGTGAATACATCAAATAGAATTTTTGTGTCCCTAACCCTCCTTTTTCTTATTTCTATTATTTAGATCCCATATTATTTTCTTCATTTGACATATACTTTTGCCATTATAACTATATTTTAGTAGCTTTATCACCTTTTTTAATATTGTTGTGTGCATGGTTCATTTTTATTGGAACATGCATATTTCTTGCTATTTATATAATATGATTTAATGTATAGAGAATCATAATACACTTAGATGTTGTCACAATTTTAATATTTATGAATCACATGTCTGTCTATACTATATTAGATCCTTGAAACTTTCTCTAGATCCTACATTTTTTAAGGTTTCTATTTTATGTATTTATTTTTTAGATTATTTTACTATATCTTTTATCATTCTAAATTTTCCCATTATATTAGCAAAAACAATTGTATATCATCTAGGGAATAAATTCAACTCTTATTTAGGAAAATACACTTAGATAGATCAAAACACTTTGGTTATTTATTGATTATAGATTTCATCAATGTGGTTTGTTTATATATAATGAAATAAAGAATTTGAACAAAAGTATAATCAAATTTATCCTATTTCATACTTGATTTTCTAACTTTAAAATATTCTATATCACTTTATTTGTGAGAGTTTTAAATTTATAAGTTTCACCACTTATTCTATATTATCTTCCCATCCTATTCATCATAGTTTATAAATTTCATAATGATGTATTCTTATAGTCATTATAATTTATTTAGTTACATCTATGGTATGCCTCCTTCCCTCCCTCCTCTTCCTCTCACCCCTAAGATGACCCTCATACTAGGGACTATTAGTTTGATCATGTGGGGGCCCTATATGTGGACATCTATTAAAAAAATCAACATATTGAAATAAATTTACTAGAATTTCAAAAAATTATTTATATTGATGAAGCCATTATGTCTAACACCAACTGTATAATATATACCGCATATTCTATTATTTCCAACCATTTATAAGGCCTTAATTTTCTAGTCACTTGGGCACACTATACATCATCAGATACCTATTTACCTTGATACAACTAAGCATTTAAGAGAGGCCACTTATCATTTATCATATACTCAACTTTCCATATCCATATCCAACACTAACACCCACGTTTATAATCTCTCTATAGTTCATGCACCCTCCATTGCTCCTCCTACCATAGGACCTTCTTCCTCTTATAATACCCAAGGATATTTGACTAATCCTCTTTCTAGTTATCACTTCATCCCACCTTTGTAGCCTCTCTCATTTACATATATAATTAGATCATCTACCTCTTCTCAACCATTCTTGTCACAACCTTTCACAACCACCACTATTGCTTCCCATACAATTGATCCAATAATTAATAGATGAAAATAGTGTAGAATATGTGACCCAATCAATAATAGTTAGTTTCCCTTTCTTCATACTCCGTATTGAAACCTAATATACCATGTTTTATTATAATCTATTATCCTTAAAAATACTTGCCAAATATTTTCCTCCTCAATCTTTACTTCCAAATTTTAAAAATTACAATGGTAAAGGGTGTCCATGTTTCTACCATCACAACCAATTGTAGTTAATTTTTATTTAAAGATCAAATTTTAGATAAATTATTTTCTAGATCACTTAAAAAATGGCCTTAGGATAGTTTTATTTCATTATACAAACTACTCTATCCATGCTTTTCATCAAAATTTGGACGCCTTTTCTTACAAAACTCTTAGGTTAACATTAGATTACAAGTTAGTTTCATTCACTGTGTCCATTGCTATCAAGGTCCTAGTGAAAAATTATTGATTTCATCCTTTGATAATAATCTATTCTTTATCAAAATTTATACCTAATTATTAACTTCAATGTCAAGAGGGTGTTTATTGGAAGAATTACCAAAATCATTCATGATAAAATTATTTTAATGAAATATTCTTCATTTAAGTACTTATGTATTTCTCTTAGGGACTATAAGAAAATAGTTAACTAGTTTGAGTAATGTCTTTTGACTACCTCACTAGCTACTACTCTCTTTATCCCCTTCTACATCATATTCTTCTAAATATAAAAAATGAAGATAATTTATATATTCTTCTACATTAGTAGTGTCCTAACATCCTCATTGTAGTTATCATTTTACTAGGTTGGTTGATCCCCTCTATGTCATCCTCAAAAAAATTATATCCAATAACCTCATTCAAATTACTCCCATTTGATTGTTGGAAACCAACCTTCCTTTACCTAAATTATATGGCTCAAAGTCATTCTAATAATATCATCATATCCATATCTATAACATAGAGAGGTACACACACTTAAGACATACGATACAAGATTTTATTGACTCTAATATTATCCATGTTTTAGGTGTAAATTATTAGTGTAACCAATCAATGGCCCTTCCTATTTAAAATATTTAAATAGGTGACAACCCATTTCCCCAACATTTTACTACCAAGTTTTTTGATCCAATGCTTTTTCCATGTTTTGTACCCACTTCTAATTCTATTGTCAATAATATCATACCTTGTTAGGAACCCACTTATATTCCCACTCCATTCTCTAATTTTATGGGTGTTATTGAACCTTTTCACTCTCCATCCACCCTAATACATCCTTCCATACCATCTATTATGTTCTCTCTAGATAATATGTCTATTGATGACTCACATAGTACTCTCTATATTGGATGCCTTGTAGACCAAAAGATTTCTTTAGGCATTATGGTGGACCTCATAAGCACTTTCCATATGGTTACTAAGGAAAATTTATATATTATTCATCTTCATTAGTTTCCTTACCATCCTTCAGATATTTACTTATGCACCTATAATGGAACCTCCATCCCATTCTTGGTTTGATAACTCTTTCTATTTAGGTGAGACCAAAGTGTTTAGATGTTCCCTACTATATCATTCCCACTTGTAATTATTATCACCTTATTGGTACATGCTTGGATTTAAGTGATTCAATATATCCCATCCATCATTCACTAATATTTAAAATTCCCCATGATGCAAAGATTTTCACCATTCCTTGTAGCTATTATCAACTACTCTCTACCTTAAGCAATTTCTCCTTTGATTAATTCTAGCCAACTCCTACTCCATTTAAACCTCATATTAATATCTTATTTAGACTCTACCAACTATATGTCACTAGGCTAACTATACCTCTTCCCCTACACTCTCTTCCTACTACCTTTCCATCTCCACCCATTTTAGAATAGAAAGACAAATAAAAATGAAAGGTTTCTAATGCATCCACATACATTTCCCAACTTAAATGTAATCACTTCTTGCTCCATCTAAACCTCATATTGATACCTTATTTAGAATCTACTAGTCACATGCCACTAGTCTAACCACCCCTCTTCCTTCACAACCCCCTCTTGGTACCTTTCCATCTACACCCATTGTTGTCCCATCTTCCCCACACATTAATAGTTCTTTTTATAAACCCGAGGAACCAAATGAAAATTAAAAAAGGCTTTAATAATCCCACTCTATTGCCTAACCTACACCTAATCACTTCTTTCCTACTTAGAACTCCTCCTCACCATACTAAATATGATCCTCCACCTTTACTAAATATTCAACTTGATGCATGCACAATCCACTCTAATCTTGTTATTGAGCATCTCATCAACATTGATCCCACACGAACCCCTTTGATTACCAACCAAAACACACACACATATACCACCAATGATTGAGAAATTTTCAATTGTGTCCCTTAAATCCAAATAGGGTTCCTCCTCAACATTAAACATCTCATTGCTCAATAATCCAATAAAGTCTTAAATTGATTTAAGAGTAACAACTATTTGTGGGTCCCTAGTTAAATAAACAATTCCATTATAGAATTTTCTAACCAAGAAGCTCATCAATAGCTTTATACTCCCAAAATAGGGTAGTTTTTTCAAACCAAGAACTTGTATTTCTAGTATATTTTCTCTTAATTCATTCCATTTATTGGAAGTATATTATGCCTCAAATGAATGGGTTTAATAACCCCCTTCATAATTTTTTTTTCACTAAGGAAATTCATGTGATTATTCTAGCTATTTTTTATTGCAACTAGGAAATAATTTTTTTGACACAATTATGTCTTGTACTAGGATTTCTTATCAAATCTATTTCCCTTTATAAATTTCCAATTTCTAGCATAGAAACATTGGCTTCGACAGGTTCCATTATTCTACCTTGAACTCCACGTCCATTATCTTGTGTTCTTGCGCATCTACATGGTATAAATGGTGTATTGGTATTTACTTTATTGCCTTCAATTACATTAAAAACTTTGTAGTACAAAGTATTAGTTCCACACAAAGCTTGCTATCTAATCAAATACACATAAAAATAAAGTACATTTATAAATAATCTAGTTCATTATGATTGTTAATCAACCTCAATCCTCCATTAATTTTATATCTTTTAAAATTATACACATCACTATCACATTATTTTGTCATCATTCACATGCTCATTTGCATGCTAAGAGTCATGTCACATTTATTATTGCCACTTTTTTAATTAATTGGTCACTTTTTAATATTCCCACCTACCAAATCATCTTTTCATTCTCATAAAGAATTATTACCTTCTTTATATTCCTCTTCACTATTCATTTTTATAATTTTATTAAGTTGTCATGCAATGAGTGTTCACATGCATCCAATAAACTAATATGGATCTCCATGTATTTATTTTCTTTATCTATGCTTCATGTGACCTTTTCACATTCACTATCCTTCTAGTGTGCTCCTTTCCCTATGGATCGACATTTCCTTATCCTCTTGATCTGGATATCATGTATAGTCCCTTATGCATTACTATAATTTCCTAGAAAATTATTCATTTGATTTGCACAACTATTTTATCTAAGGAATTGAAGAATGATTAAACCCAAGTGTTGGAATTTGCTATAGAAAAATAAATTCAACCCTTTAAACATATTTGAGATGAAAAAATACACTTCTATCTAAATCAAATCAAATCAATTGTATCATATCTTGAATCTTTCTAAATTATCCCAGTGGTTCTAAAATCCCCTACTCATCCTTTCCCTCATTTTTAAATATTTAGGTACTATGTACATTCTTTTTTATTGCCTACAAAATCCTAATGTTGTTTCTATGTAGGTTTTATTTCCTTATTGACCTTGGAGGGCCTTCTTATGAGTACTTACAATACATCAAATAATCATGATCTCATACTTCATATCTATATTACATTAATACATGAGTTTCATTAGTGTAAATCATGGAGCACATTTTACAAATCATAAAAGAAAATACAAAACCATTACCTATCTCCAATCCTAGGGCCTTCATTAATTGAAAAGAAATGGGAGAGCTGTGAGAAGACGATCACATGTAGTATGACTTAATCTAACTATCATTAACCATTCCTAATAATTTTTTCATCAAGAGTCTAATTTAATTTGTGATGTGCTTGATGATGAATGACCCCAACTAGTGAAACTTTAATTTTCTTGGGAGATCATGGAACCAACTACCATAAAGTAATACCATCTTCACATTCTAGAGTTACTCTTTTTTTTAAAAAATTCTCCATCAATTGGCACTGACCTAGAAGTAGGTGTTTCTCCTTTAGGTGATTGAAACCTCTAGGAATGCACACAAAAATTCCTAGTTATCCAATCATACAACTTGCATAATCCTAATCCTTGGAAATATGAATCTAAATAACACAATTACTTCTTGTAATGACCAAAATTGTAGACCCAACAATTTTACCATTACAAAATTTCCTCATCTTATTGTTGATTCTTGTAGGATGTTCTTAGGGTTTACTAAGCTTGTTCTTGACCTTCTTCCCCAATCTAAGTGACAAAATTTTATATGTTTTTGTACATATAGATCTATCATATATGTTTAAACTTGTTTCCAATGGAAATTTTATTCTATACCTTATATTAAATTAATATTTTTTATTTATATGGCAGTGTAATTGTGAAAATGTCTGTATAATTGTGTTAGCATCCTGTGATAGTATGATTGCATGGGTTTAATATAAAACTAATTTGGTGATATGCAACCAATATTCCCCGATCTATTGACTAATAGCCATCTTAGTGTTGATTGAGTTTCTCCTTCATTCCCTACATGCATTGAGCTATTAGAGGCTTTTAATATTCTAGCCTCTAAGCTGTTGTGAGACTCCCTTTGGGAACACTAACATTTATAAGCTATATTAGAGCATTATTATGTGAATATAAAGCTACAAAACTACTAAAATTCATCCGCCATTATGAGTTTGGATTGTTTTAAATTATATTGTTATTCATGGTTTCTTGTATGTTTCTATAGGAACCATCTATTCTTTATGGTTGGATATTTTTTGAGGGAGAATTTTTTTAAGATGAAAATTTATTCTCATCCTCCATAAAAGGTGTATCTTCTTTCCTTGAGTTGGTGTTATTATTGTTGTTTATACTTAACCCTCCTCTCTTTTCTCTATCTTATCATTGTATTCTCTATCTTCTCAGAGGATAATAATTATATTATTATTGATTTTAATTTGGAATATGTAAGCTAATAGCCTTTTGACTAAAAAAAATTTCAGAATATGTAAATCTTATTGTTGGAACTCTTGATTCTCCATTCTCTACATTTCTCCTCCATACACATAGTATATTTGGTATCTCTATAGATATGAGCTATTAAGTATTAATTTTTATAAGTCTTTTTGTTATCTAAACTTATATATGATTAGGATTAGGAACACATCCATTATCCAAAGCCAATCCATATTTCTATCAAATTGTTAATGGAGGTTGAAAGGCCAAATAGGAGTGTGACCATTTGTAAATACCCCTAGTAGTCACCCCCATTCTTTTTCTCTATCCTTATATATCATTGGTGAATAAATAAAATAGAATTTTTGTGTCCCTAACTCTCCTTTGTCTTATTTATATTATTTAGATCCTAGACTATTTCCTTCATTTGGAACATACTTTTACCAGTATAATTATAGCTTAGTAGCTTTATTTCCATCTTTCAATATTGTTGGGTGCATGGTTCATTGTTATTGGAACATGTATATTGCTTTCTATTGTACAATTTGATTTCATGTATAGAGAACCATAATACACTTAGATGCCAACACAATTTCACTATCTAAGAGGGTAAAAGCACAATAGTGTGTCACACTTTTAGCCAAATAAATAGTTCTGAGTGAACTATTTTCGATCGAAACGTTTTCAGCCGAAACCATGAGGCAGTGACATGGTACCGACGTGGCGGTACCTTTTTGGCCAGAGGGGTTCGACCGAAAGGAACTCAACCAAAAACCTTCTGGCCAAAAGTACGAGTAATAAAAAAAAAAAAGAGGGCCTGACCATTTTGCATGCTTGGGAGAAATCATTTTAGACATGAGGACGTTGATCGAAGAAGGGTTTTCAAGTGTCGATAAATAACAATAAGACCCCAGGTTTTGAATGCCTTCTCATCCTCTTCTACAATTCTTTTCTGCTGTGCTCTTGGAGGGTAACGCGTTGGAGTTTATGGTTTTGTTATTTTATTGAGCCAAAGGAGATGGTTGTTGGTTTTTATAGGCATAATGCAGTGGTGATATGGATGTATGTGATTTTTGTGAAACAAATGTATCATGTAGTTTGAATGGAATTGTGAAATTTTTGTATTTAGCAATAATATGTGAAAATGGTAGTGTCTATTCTATTTTTGGCTAGAATAGGTGAATATGAACTCGTGAAATGTTTAAAACCCTTGCCACAAAGTGATAGTGCAATTTTGTTTTGACTTGAATAGTTGAAATGTGGTAAACTGTTTAAACGCTTCAATGGTGAACTGGAAATTTGGGGTTTTCAGTTTTGGGTGATATAAACCCTTTGGATGGCAACTTTCTCACCAACACCTATATGGCCACTGTTGTGTGCCTATAAAAAACCCAGATATAGAACCCTAAAATTAAAGAACATGCATACATACATACACACATACACATAAAAATTGGCATATATACACATACACATATGTGCATACATACGTACACATACATAAAACTCATTTTAATTAAGAACCATATGACAATAGAGAAAATATGTAAAGAAAGGAAGAATACAAATGGATTTTATTAACTCGACTCCTTGAAACACTACTACTTCTCTTTGAAAATCCTTTAAAAATGGCATTGCAAACCTCTTCATAGACTTATAAAAATAGGACAATGAAAGCCCTGATAATGTTGTGGATAACAAAGTTTGAACAACATTCTTATATAGGCACTTGATTGCATGTTTTCAACTATTTTTTGCTTTAGTTCTGGGTATACATAGTAGATGGAAATTGCTAAGGGTTTTGTCACCTTTTTTGATTATTGGAAGAGTTTACTAATGGCCTTGGCACAAACTTGGGCCTCCTTCATTTGTAAAGACTCCCCCTAAACTTTGAATTTGGGTGTCCTTTGCAACGGATTTGATACTCTTCTTTTGTTTAAAACATTGGAATAGTCTACCCTTATAAACCTTGCATCTTGTACTATAAAGAGTGAATTCCCATTAAGAATATGTTATTATCTTCACAAACATACTCTTGCTTCACAAAGATGCTATTATTTTGATTGCCACAAAGTTTTCTCTCCATAAAACATTCTTAAACATTTGTGACTACCCACTCTTTGGAGTTTAAAGTGATAGCGTTGTCCCTTAATCTTTAGTGAATGTATAGGATGGTAATATGCCAAGATTACTGTGTTTTATCTATTAAGGGTTGCCCTATTGATAAAGAGACACACTCATTTTGTAGTCACTGTCCTTTCAATCTATTGCCATGTTATGACTGTAATCCCCTTTCAGTCTTTTCTTTTGATTGCCATCTATGCAAAATTTTCCCTTCATTAGGTTCTTGTTGCTCCTAACTATACCATCATTTGTTTCATGGGACTGTCAAAAGACAAAATTCCCTCTTCTCTAAGCCATTGACAGTTCTTAGGTGTTATTCACAAGTTAGGAATTCCATTGCATATGCTATTTTAATTACCTTCTAGTTTTGCTTATTTTGATAGGCCTTGGTCTTATTGACGTTTTCCAAAATATTGTCTTGCAATATCCATTTCAAGTAGATAAAATCACTGTTAAACCTCTAACATAGGTTTTCCCTCTTCAATAAGAGGTTTTCTTGATGACCTTATTGAGGTTTCTCACCTCATGACTATCTTTTTTAATTGAAGGTTTGTTTTCTTTTTCTCAAGTTTGATGCTCCTTTGATGATATGACTGATGTCTTATAGTGATAACTGTTTAGGTCATCCTTGGTAGAAAATAACTAATGGTATTTCCACTCAAAAAGCGTATTGAAATGTTTTTCATATCTTTGAAGTCTTACACCCACATTATTAATGGATTTTACCTTGAATATGTGTGCCCAATTTCAGTTGTTTGAACTATTACAAACATAAGTGGAAATCACATAAGCCTCTGCCACTCTTTTAAGTTTTAGGCTAAACTTTTCAAGTGTTAGTGTCCTAGCAAAGATTTTTCCAAAACTCATTGCTCAAATAAAAATATAGACCTGCTAATGGTGTTTTCTATCTGCTCCAGAAAACTCATCCTTAGTCATTGCAAATTCTTCTAGATTAAGATTATTTTCTAAGGTCAAGCAAAAATCAAACCCCTCATTAAATTCAAGTCATATTCAAGACAATCACTAAATTTGCTAACATTTCAATATGAGTTGGCATTTTTGTTTTATATATGCTCCAGAAAACTAATCCTTACTCATTACAAATTCTTCTAGATTAACATCATCTGCTAAGGTCATTCTCGAGGTATGTATTTGCAAAATATACCATTAGCATAGTCATTACAAATTCTTCTAGATTAACATCATCTACTAAGGTCATTCTTGAGGTATGTATTTGCAAAATATACCATTAGCATAGTCATTACAAATTCTTCTAGATTAACATCATCTGCTAAGGTCATTCTTGAGTGCACAAATGATAAGATAAAATCTACCCCTTGTCCATTTATCTAACCCTATTTGAACTTTAACCTTAACCCTAAAATTAACTCTAAACGTATTTCAATCTTACCCGACCTTGATTGATCTCTAACCATTGTTGAACCTTAATCAAACCCTAATCAAATTGTAACCCTTACCTAACCTAACTCTAAATAAATAACCCTAATCTTAATCTTATATGTGTGTATGTGTGTACATATGTATATGTATACATACATATGTAAATGTATGTATGTATGCATGCGTATGTATGTATACATATGTATATGTATGTATGTATGCATGTGTACATGTATGTATACATATGTGTATGCATGCGTATGTATGTATACATATGTATATGTATGATGTATGCACATATGTGTATGTGTGTATGTATGTATGCACATATGTGTACATGTATGTATATATATATGTACATACATATGTATGTATACATATATATGTTTGTGTGTATGTATGTATGCATATGTTTATGTGTGTATGTATGTATGTGTCTATGCATGTATGAATATGTGTACATATGTACATGCATGCATGCATGTATGTATGTACATGCATGCATGCATGTATGTATGTACATGCATGCATGCATGTATGTATGTACATGCATATATGTATGTATAAATATATGTATGTATATCTACACATACATACATAAACATGTATATATATATATATATATATATATATATGTATGTCATGTATGTGTATGTACATATATATATATACACACACACACACATATATGTATACATACATATGTACACACACATGTATGTACATACATGTACACATACATACATACATACATATATATATATATATACATGTACATAAATACATGTGTACACATATATACATATATGTATATACACATATAGATACATGTATATACATATTGTTCAACATATATACATACATATACACATATATACATATATACATGTATATATCAAGTCTCTTTGGAGTTTTCATTTCTTATGTTGATCTAAGTTGTAGAAGGTTCTATTTCATAGATCTATAACTTTCTATCTCATTCTAGATCTATAAAGTTAATTTAATGTTTTAAAGTTTTTCAAAACTTGATAAATTTGTAATTTAAAAATGTTTTAGTTTTGAAACTTGATAAATTTTTTTAACATCATATATTTTGTTTAATGATATGCAAATATCTTTACTTATATACATATACATACATATATATATATATCATGGCTGATGAGGGATCTCATCATTCTCCTCGTTCTGAGCAACATGCTCAAGTTAGATCAAATTTATATTAGGAGAGTATTGCTAGATTAGAAAATGCACTAAGATGTTTGGATCAAAAAATTCACAACTTGCCTAATTTGGCTAATTGAGATCGATTAGTCAAAATTAGAGACAAGATTATACAAATGATTGGGACAATATGATCATTCAATCCTTATGATGATATCAGTATTGAGAAATTTTGTTAATCTCTTTCCAAGAGTGTTATTGACACATAGAAATGGAAAGATGTTGGCAAATTAGTTTCACAAGAAAATATTTTGCCATGTTCCCTTTTTATAGAGGAAAAAATATAATTAGAGGATATATGGTGATGAGGTGTGTGGATGAGCTTGTTGCACCATTCATATATCCTAGATGGTTGGTAGATTATCATAGATGGCCTCACAATGATGAGTTGCCACTATATTTCGTCAGACAATTATATGCAGAGTTTCATTTACAGAGAGATGTGGACTACACATCTTATCTTGAGCATGTTGGCCAAGGTAAAGGCCTTTTTTTTGACAAACTTGAGCTTAGACATTGAGACTTGGCACCACCCATGAACAAGAGGGCATTAGTTGGCCCAAACCTTTTCGTTCTACCAAAACATTTAGAATTGGCAGCGATAGGGGAGTCAACAACATGCTCCACTAGATCCTATATTTTTGATAGTATTTCCATTATTATGATACAGATCGATCAAATGTCATTTGATCAAGTTGGTAGATACTTATTACACTCACGGATCAGCCTTCCTGCCACTGAGGCTACATCTACATCTTATGATCCGTTTATTCGTGCCGATCTACCTACTCCTTTAGATGTTGACCATATGAGTCACACAACTCTGCGTAATATGTGTAGAGTCTTTGTTTTACATTTACTAGCATCTTATCAGGTCATCAGTGAGGACCATGGGATCCCTCTTGACCAGGTATAGGCCTTTATTAGACAGTGATATCCTGGTACACATACAAGCCACGGGGTGGCAACTTTAGAGGATATTCCATAGTAGCCTACAGGATCTCATGCACATCATGTTTCTATTTATCCTATAGCTTTTCCAGGTCCTCAACATGTTACAGATCAAAGTGAGGTTATTGGGGCACTTGATCTTGTCCATGGCACATATAGTCAACTTCTTTTGGGCACTGATACTGTACCACCTACAAATCCCACTGCATTATCTTTACATACTTGTGATATTAGTGGGATTGGTAGAGCCATCGAGGAGGCACAATAGGTATTTGAATAATATATATATATATATTGTGTTCTAAAAATTACATACATACATAATTTATTTTAAATTCTAGTTCTTTAACTCCTGATTGAAATCGTGTATTTGAAATTTTTTAGCAGTATGGTGATTTGTCGAAGTTTGGAAATTTGGAGCATGATGGCGATCCCATGCAGTATACAGTTGAGGTACATTTACATAATAATAAAATAAATTACTTGTAAGTTTGAACACATTGAACTTGTACATTGTAAGTTTTAGATAATTTTACATATATGTACACATAAATGTATTAAAAATTAAATTACATGTGTACTTGAACTCATGCAAGGCTTGGGATGAGGCTCAGGACACAAATCAGGAGAGCTTGGATCAGGACATGGATCCACACATCTTGGATTAGGAGAGGGATCATGACATGGATTGAGGGAGAGATCAGGCCATGGATCGAGGGAGAGATCGAGACATGGATCAAGGGAGAGATCAGGCCAGAGATCGGATGATTCTATTCATACTAGATATCCCTCTATTTGAGTTGTTTTACATGTTTTATAGTATTATGGTTTGAGATTAGATTATTATGTTGGAGACACTTTTTATGATTTACATCACATTACATACATTTATGTTTTATGGTATACACTTGTTATGATTTACGTCACATTCATACATTACTATGGTTTGAACAGTTTTGTTATACACATTATTATGGTTTGAACACTTGTTACATCTATTTACATCGTGCATTATTATGGTTTTATTTATTTAGCAATTTTATACCTTTATTTAAATTTATTATGGTTTGAACACTTGTTGTACATCTATTTACATATTGAAATAAAAATGTTGGACTATCTAATGGTTGCTCTTTGTAAATTTAAAAGGATGAATGTACAATTAATTATAGAAATGAATTTGTCTTTAAATAGGTCAAGAAATAGAAATAATTTGAATGCAAATATGTAATTTCTTGGTTAATTCCTAAGAGATTAAATGTTATTTAAGTGGAACATAAAAATGAAATTGGAAATATATGATAAGGAATTCTCAACTAAATGTTCATTTTTAAAGTCACTCTTGGTTAAATGTAAATTGTCCATATATGATGCTATATGAACTTAAGAATTCCATATAATCTAATATACATGAATTTGATTGTGCATGCAAAGAATTCAAACTAGATGATGAGCTATAAGTGTCCAGTTGAATGTAAATGAAATGAAATCTATTCTTGAACTTAAGAATTCCATATAATCTAATACACATGAATTTGATAGTGCATGCAAAGAAAGTGATCTAGATGATGAACTATAAGTGGAGTTGAATGTAAATGGAATCAAATCTATTCTTGAGCTTAAGAATTCCATGGAACATTTATTATGCAATTAGAAATTGGTAAAATCTCATTATGCACATAATATAAGTATCTAGATCTTCCCATGACAACTATATTAAAAAGTGATCAATCCACATAATTACCAAAGATCCCATTACATGTGGTCTCAAGCTATACATGGTAAACAACTATTGATGCCAAAATATAGCTATCTCAAGCACCCCAAACACTCACTATTATTCACTACAATGAATATTCCAATGTACCAAGGTGAACAAGAAAGACCAATCCAAGAGAACCCATACAAGAACATTCACAAAATGATACACGTAAGTAACATACCAATTTTATAGAAAATAATGGTTGCTACTCTAAATGAAAGAAAATAAATTAAGAATTCTATATGGAACAAATTTAAATACAATTCTAGAAATAAATGACCAAGCCTTTGAAAAAAACCCATTCTAAATCATGTCACATGTCCAATCAATATAGATATAGATAGATCTATAAAAAGTTTGAGTACATATATGTGTGTGTGTGTGTGTGTGTGTGTGTGTGTGTGTGTGTGTGCATGTATCCAAAAAATAGCTTAAAGCTCCTGGTACATATAATCTAGAACCTCTCTATCTTTAATTATCTCTAAAATATTTTCATGATCTTCAATAGGAAACCTCCACTTTTGTTTGTCATGTCCTCTTTTAGGTAAAGTTTCTAAATTTATTTTTGTTGCTATAACTAACTATAATGTAGAACCTTTTGTCCTGGCATATAATCAACAAATATAATACCATGTTTATCTATCTTTATTTGTTGATAATATGTGCCTTCAATAATGACTGATCCAATGTGATACTCTTGTCCATCACCATTTATCATTGATTCCACCAATTTTCTTTTTGTTTGCGTACATATTAGTAGATAGTAATCTACACCTTCCGCATTTTCAGGATCTGCAACAACAATGAAAATATCTCCTATACACACACCATGTAAATTTTACAAAAGTTGTAAATATATATTTTATATATAAATTTATATTTAAACATGCTTGAATCTTACTTACATAGAATATATAAATTAATTTTATGTTAATCAATTTACATACTTGTAACAACTAAATCAGATACACGTTTGTAATCATCTGAATATAGAGGATCGTAGACATCGACATTGTCATTTTCTTCAAAAGGAGGCATTGATATTAATTGTTTCATTTCCCATCGTGAAACATACCCATCTCTAATATTCTCACATTGAACAATATTTACATTGTCCTCAATGCAATCAACACAAAAACATGATTTTTCTCTCACATTAATTACATAAGGCATGCTACCTCCCATTGTCATGATTTGATGCTGAATTCTAATACCATTAATTGTTTGACAATTAATAGCATTTGATTGATCAATATCTATAAATTACAAACATCCAAGTGATTAATATATATATTTAAATTTGAAAATTAAATTAAATCATGTACACACACTTTGAAATTCAAATTTAACAAATTTTGACTTAGAGATGTACCTGTAACTTCCCAAAAATATCATGTGTTGTATGTTGAGTTGCGAGCGGAAAAATAAATTTTGCACCATTTAGAAATTTCATTTGCATTCCATATGGCATTACCTGCAAGTACACATGTTAGCAAAATTTGTCACCTATTACTTTCAAGGTTTAAAAGAATTTAAAATTTAGTTTAAATATATCTAATTTTTTTAAAAATATCTCTAGATTCCATATATATATATATATATGGTGAACTACCTACAAGTTCATGTTGACGAGGTGCATGCTTCACACATGCTCATGCTCCATCATGCTATCCTTTTCCATGTCCACTCTCATAAAAATTCCACAAAAAAATGGTGTTGTGTCTAGCATGTTGAAGGCTTAACCAAATGAAAGCTTTTACAGACTTAAATTGTCCTATGAAGTTACAAATAATTATGTACTCAAACCAAATTAACTTCAAAAAACTAGGTATACATGTACAATGTATGTATATATATATACACACACACACACACACATGTACATGTACATGTGTACACTTGACATAATATATATTATAAGTAATTGAACAATTTAAGTCTCAAAGTTAAAAGTAAATAAATTTTTTTAAAAAAAAACACAATGCACTTACCAGCACATCCATCAGACCATATCCAGTGTTCTTGATTTATGCCATGTCGTCTCAGGTCTTCAAAAAACATTTTGAAACAATGAGCTACATAACTTCTATCATGACCTGTATCATCACTAATATAAAAGTGAACCTCTTTGATGATAATTTGATCATCTTTTCTACTTTGCATACCATCTACATGAAACTCGGTATGCTTATAGAAAACTTGCACAAAGATTGTAACTCGCTCGGAATGATAATATTGACTTTGAATCTCAGTTTGAGGACTAAATGCATAGTTCTCAGAGAAATCTACAATAGAGAGAATACAACTTGGTGGAAAGCAATTCTTTGAATCATGAAATTGCTTAGCTTGCCATCTTGCACCATGATAATGCTGGATATGTGGATATATGATATTGTGAAATTTATTCATAAATTCATTGTAAGGCAATCCACTCTCTTTGAGAACAATTTTTTTTGGCTCGATTCTTGACTTCATTAAGTATGCCTCATATTCAAATCTCTTCCAAATAGCTTGCATTACAATATTGTCAACTTGTAAAATATTCTTCAACTTTCCACAATCATTACATATATATTTTTATACATTGAACATTGAATTCATCTAAATCTTCTGATTTTTCGCATACAAGAGACTTCACAAATTGTGTTGTGCTTCCAGAGATGGCTATATTTCAATCAATTACTGTCATAGCTTTTTTATATGATTGTAGGTGTAGATCAAATTCAACATGATTTCAACAAAAATAAGTTTCACATACTTTATTTATATGTACAAATGATGGTCGTAGTGTCTCAAACATCATTTGAAAAATCTTCACATTTGAAAATTCTTTCTTGAATGCTTCAAAAAGTTCACTTTGTGTTGTATCTATAAAATGTTTTGGATGAGAAATTCGTGTACCATCTTCTCCTATTATTTGTATAGTATCCCTTCTATTGGAATAAACACGAGAGTGATTGGTCCAATATTCAATCACCTGTTTCTTTACATCTTCTGAAATTTTATCTTTTCAGGGAACCCTACAAATATTTACCCAATTTTTCTCAATTTTTTTATCTATTTCATTTCTCTTTTCAATATACCTTTGAACAATTCTCCTAGAAACATTTAGTAATTCAAAAATTTCTTGAACTTGTCTTCTATGTGATAATTTCTTACTAGAAATTACAGTCATCAATGCTCTATGTGCAACACTTGGATCACTAGCTCGACTCTTGTTTTTAATACAATTCAATGCTTCTTGCAAGTTTTCAACAATTGTTTGTTTTGACGAACCTGATGAATTTTTCCTATTATCAACCCCTAACAACAAAAAAATGATCATTTCTTTTTTTCTAAATAACTTTGCAACTAACTGTGCTCTTCCAATTAGAGTTTTTTCTTCAAAAAATTCATCCCATATTCTTTTAGAGTGTAATTTTACTGTGCTTTCAGATAACATATCTTCATATGAAGTATTATTGAAAATAGAATCCTCATCCATCTCCATTAGATTTTCCATACCATATAAAAATTTCTATTACTAGATTCAGTTTGTTCTTGTACCTATACGTCACCTTGGTCATCGATATTTTCCATGGGTTGTTCTTTAGTAGATGTTCCTTCACCCACTTTTCTCTTCCTAGCTCTTGTTCGGTCATACTTCCTTAATCTAGTCCTTGGATTTACCATTACAAATTGTACTCAAATTTGAATTCACCTGCACACAAATGTACAAACATGCTTTCAATGAATACATAGTTAATATTGCATAAATAGAACACTAAAAAAATTGTGAATATTTTTTAAAGCCAAATTAAAAGAAAAAGAAAAAGAAATTAAATAACATTGGTTTTCAAAACATAAATTTGAGCTCATATTTAAATACTATAAGCACTCTATAACCTCAAGCATCATCTAGAATTCATGTATATAGGGAAAATTCATGTGTACATAACATGTAAGAAATAATTTTAACATGAGCCACACACTGAATTATCGTCTATATCTTTGTATTGACATAACAAAATAACACAAACATTTAAATAAAATTATAAAGAAAAGACAAAAAATAGGTCTTAATTTTAATGATATATTGAATGAACTCAAGTCCCCAAGAAGATTACAACCATATTATCATCATACTCAAATTTTGAATTGTTTGAACTTGAATATAAGGGTCTACATTACTTATGTTACATAAATCTCTAGCACGATATATATAGGATGATAAGGTTCATCAATTAAAATTTCTTTAAATACGTACATATAAATTGTACAATAAAGGTTCATCAATTAAAATTTCTTTAAATACATAAATTACAAACATTATACATGAGCATATTTGGTACATATGAAAATATTTAGCATGTAATTAGATGTACACTAGATCACATGATATCACTTACTATCACCACTAAATGCATCAATATGTGGATCTTTTAAAAATTTAATATGAGTACTATAAAACATAGAAAGATAAACATCATGCTCGAAATACCTAAATGCATAAATCACTAGCTCATATTATAAATTTGACAAGACATTCAAGCTCATAATTTTTAATATCATATGTGATCTAAGGAAAGCCAATGAGATCAACATTAAAAAGGCATGTCATGGAGATCCTTGAACCACAAAAATAGTTTAGAGACAAAGAAGGGGTAAATTAAATTACACATACATGTATCACAACCCTTTATGTATTCAAAGAAGGGGTATTGTTACATGTATCATGTAAATCAACCCTTAAAATGTATTAAAAAAAGATAGCTCATTATTTCTAGCATTAGATTTAGATAGCATATGAGATCAGAAATAATTTGTGTTCACAAGAAATATAAACTAGATAGTCACATGATGAAGCATCTAGCAATGAGGAACTTTCGAGGATAGTTGAGAAAAGTGGTTCAATCTAAACTGGCACTCAAGAGTAGTTCAAGAATGTATCTAATGTAGTGTATGCAAAATTATGTTTGAATAAAACTTTGGTTAACAAAGGAAATTTGGGTTAAACCTTAATTTTGGAGGAAGATAGTATACACACCATAAAAGGATAACAAGTAGATGATTTTTACTGGTTATAGAGCATGAAGAAGTTAGAAAAGAATGTACAATTATGGATTTTCAAGAAGGGGACTTGATCTCCAAGTATAATGTACATAATCTTGATTCAAGTGAACCTAAGATGTGCCAACCTAATGTAAGAGCATGGGAAAACTTGGAAACACATAAGGTTTGGAAAGATCTAGTCAATTTGTGATGATAGAATATAGATGGACAAGGTAGTCACATTTGAAGGAGAGGATACATAGAAAGGCATCAACATTATTTTCAATAAAATCCAATTGAGTGAGTGGGCATGGGAATAATATAGAGAATGCAAGAAGATCCTCAACAAAGAAAAATGATGTACACTTGAGAATAGGAAGAAATATTTCAAGAAAATAAATTGGAAACTAAAATGACTCCAAGTAGGCTAACAAAATAGATCATCAAAATTTACATATTCCAAGCATCATGATTTAGGTATATATCTAAATTAATTTATTGATAGGTCTCACATGAGCTATGGGAGAATGGTGATCATGTGAAACACATCATAATATATAAAATAAGGAAGGATATAAAAAGAACATGTGGCTCTATGGACATATCTAGAATCATCATGACATGTAGAAGGAGTATCATCATAAGATGCAACAATTTCATGTATAAATTTAAGGGAGAAGTAGCTCTTTGAATCACATAATACATAAATAATGATTATCTAAAAAACACTAGGTGAAGTTAAACATATTTCTACAAATTTCATAGTACAAGTTTGTAGGTGCACTTGAATGATCCAAAATTGTGGGTCTTTGTACAGGTTACACCATAACCTAATAACCCTAGTTATCAACCATATTCAAATGAAAAATAGTGAAAACTAACTTCAAATGCACTCATGAAAAGAGTGACATAATCAATTATAAGTTGAAGATCAATGTACATTCAAAATTAGCTCTCCTATTATCGAAATACATGTTCTTTTGTCGAAATAAGTCTTCTAAATTGTCGAAATAAGCCTTCTTTTGTCGAAATAAGACTTCATTTGTCGAAATATGCCTTCCTTTTTCGAAATATGCCTTATTTTGTATTTTACTGAATTTTCTTGAGTTGATTTTTTTTTAAAATTATTTATATGAGTAGTTTTCGGCTTAAACAAATCCGTCCAACCACCTATAGGTCGGTCATGTTTTGGCCGAGCAGGTTCCAACTGAGCGGGTTTTGGCCAAAACATGCTCGACGAAACCGGTCCGACGTACACACCTAGTTGGCATCCTACTTGGCAGCCAACTCACCTTTTTTGAAAGTTTTCTAAAACATTCAACTTTTATAGAGTGTTTCTTTAGTCAGAATGATTTTTCTACAAAAAAGAAAAATACCCTTTTGTAGAGCCCGAAGTGATGAATCCAAATATGTAATTTTTTTAATATTTTGATTAGTTTTAATATATTTTATTTTTAAAATAATGCAAGTAGGTTTTTAAAGTTAAAAAAGAGGTTGATTAGAAATTAAAAAATTAGTAAAACATATTAATTTTTTTAAAAAATATATGGTGCACTAGAGGAGAGAGTCCTCTTCAAAAAGGTATAATTTATTTTTTGAAAATGATCAGAAAAATAGACAATAGTTGACGTCCCATGAAAACTATCAAATTCTGACAAGTTTGACTTTAAAACATTATTACGAGAAAAATATACATCAAAATTTGATTTTTTTCCATGCACTAGATATTGAAGTTACCTATTTGGAGAAAAAAATTATGGAAAAATGAAGTTTTTTTCAATTTGTTTCTTGACATCTCGTGAACGCCACTTTTTTTTGAAATTTTCAGCATTCCAAAATCTATTCTTAAATTGATAAAAAAATAATGAAAATAATTTTTAAAAAATCTGAAAAATTATAGGAATAAACTTCATCAAAAAATTTACATTTCATTAGTTTACATCATTTTGAAATTCAAAACATAAAGACCACTTTTATGTGGTAAAAGTTCATAATTTTTTTTGCTATTGGCCGATTCCTTTGTAAAGTGTGGCACAGGTTTGTGCTTTTACCCAAGAATTGCAAGAGTGTCTATACTCTATTAGCTCCTTGAAACTTTATCTAGATATTTTTATTATTTTTTAGATAGTTTTAATATATCTTTGATCATTCTATATTTTCCCTTTTATATTAGAAAAATGATAGTATCTCATCTAGATAATACATACAACTCTTAATTAAAAAAAATACACTTAGATAAATCATAACACTTTGGTTATTTATTTACTATAGATTATATCAACGTGGTTTGTTTCTATATAATGAAATAATTAATTTCAATAAAATTATAATCAAATTTATCCTATTTCATACTTGATTTTCTAACTATAAAACCTTCTATATTACTTTATTTGTGAGAGTTTGACATTTATGAGTTTCATGGCTTAGTCTATATTCTCTTTCCATCCTATTCATTGTACTTTATACCTTAATCTCATAATGAATTATTCTTATATTCAATTTAGTTATATCTATGGATGCTTCATTCCTTTCCTCCTCTTCATCCTACCCCTAAGAATGAACCTCATACTAAGGACTATTGGTCATGGGGGGCCCTATATGTGGGAATTTATGATAAAATTCAACACATTGATTTTTTTACTATACTTTAAAAATTCTATTTATATTTATGAAGCCATTATCTCTAACACTAAATATATCTTAGACACCATGTATTATATTATTGTTAACCATTTAGAAGGCCTTAATTTCATATAGGAACTTGGACAAACTGTACACCATCATGCCCCTCTTTACCTTGATACCACTAAGCCTTCAAGAGAGGCCACTTATCATTTATCACAAGCTCAACTTTTCATATCCCTATCCACCCTGACATCCACATTTATAATCTTTGTATAGTTCTCACATCATCCATTGATACTCCTACCACATGATATTCTTCCTCTTACTATACCCAATGATATTTGATTAATCCTCTTTCTAGTTATCACTTCATCCCACCTTCGTAGCTTCTCTCATTTACATATATAATTAGATCATCAACCTCTTCTCTAACCGTTCTTATCACAATATTTCACTACCACCACTATTGATTCCCATACAATTGATCCTATAAATAATCAATTAATGTAGAATGTTTTACCTAATCAATAATACTTAGCTGTCTTTTCTTGATACTCCCAATAGAAACCTAATATACCATTTTATTCCAATCCATTATCCTTAGAAATACTTGCCAAATATTTTCCTCCCCAATTTTTACTCCCAAAATTTAAAAATTACAATGGTAAAAAGGATCCCTAAAATCATGTTTCTTCACAACCAAATGTAGTTATTTTTTCTTTGATGATCAAATTATTTCCTAGATCACTTAAAAATGGCCTTAGAATAGTTTTATTGCATTCCAAACTACTCTATCCATGCTTTTGACTAAATTTTCCACATTTTATTACAACACTTTTAGGTTAACATTGGCTTACAAGTTAGATTCATTCACCTTGTCCATTTTTTTTTAGACTACAGGAATCAGGTAGCATGACCCCCTATAAGCTGTAGTGCGCTTGGTAAACTTTTTAACATGACTGACGGCGCTGGCGTGACACACCCTCCAGTACCATGGGGGTGGGGGAGACTAGACCTTGTGACCAACCTCCTGCAATAGGAAAGATTTAGCCAATCGAGCTAGGGCCCCAACCCCATTCACCTTGTCCATTGCTATGAAGGTCCTAATGAAAAAATTACTGATTTCATCCTTTGATAATAGTTTATTATTTATCAAATTTCATACCCACTTCTTCACTTCAATGTATAGAGGGTGTTTATTGGAAGCATTACCAAAATCATTCATGATAAAATTATTTTAATGAAATATTCTTCATTTAAGTTAACTAGTTTGAGGAACTTCCTTTGGCTACCTCACTAGCTACTACTATCTCTTTAGATCCTTCTACATAATATTATTCTAAATATAAAAAATAAAGCTAATTTATATTCTTCAAAATGTGACTCAAAACTGGATATCAAATAAGTTGGAATTATTGTGTCTTCTTCTATATTAGTAGTATCCTTACATCCACAATGTAGGTATCATTTTAGTAGGTTGGTTGATCCCCTCCATGTCATCCTGAAATAACTTCTATCCAATATCCTCATTCAAATTCCTCCCATTTGATTGTTGGACATCAACCTTCCTTTGCATGAAATATATGGCTCCAAGTCATGCTAATATCATCATGTCCCCATCTATAACACTGAGAGATAGATACACTTAGGACATGAGATACAAGATTTGATTAACTTGTGTTTTAGGTATAAATTATTAGGGCAAAAAATCCATGAACCTTCCTATTTAAAATATTTAAATAAGTGAGCCCATTTCTACAACATTTTACTACCAATTTTTTTGATCTAATGCTTTTTCTATGTTTTGTATCCACTTTTTATTTTATCGTCAATAACATCATACCTTCTTAAGAACCCATTTATATCCCCACTTCATTCTCTAATTTTATGGGTGATAGAAAAATTTCACTATCCATCTACCCTAATGCATCCTTCCATTCCATCTATTATGTTATATCCTGATAATATGTCTATTGATGACTCACATAGTGCTCTCTTTATTGGATTCCTTATAGACCAAATAATTTCTTTAGACATTATGGTAGACCTCATAAAAACTTTCAATATGGTTACTAAGGAACATTTATATATTAGTAAAATCTTCATTAGTTGCCTTACCATCCTTTAGATATTTACTTATGCACATATAATGAAACCTCCATCCCATTCTTGGTTTGACCACTCTTTCTATTTAGGTGGGACCAAAGTATCTAGATGTTCCCTACCATATCATTCTAACTTGTAATTTTTATTACCTTATTTCACCATCCTTGTATTTAAGTGATCCAATCTACCCCATCTATCATTCACTAATTTTTAAAATTCCCCCATGATGCAAATATGTTTACCATTCCTTGTAGTTGTTATCAATTAGTCTCTACCTTAGGAAATTTATCCCTTGATTACTTCTAGTCAACTCCTTCTACTCCATCTAAACTTCATATTAATACATTATTTAGAATCTACCAACTATATGCCACTAGGCTAACTAGACCTCTTCCCCTACACCCTCCTCCTACTACCTTTCCATCTCCACCCATTTTAGAACCAAAATAAAAATAAAAATAATTTTTTTCTAACCCATCCACATCCATTTCCCAACTTACATGTAATCAATTAATACTCCATGTAAACCTCACATCGATACCTTTTAGAATCTACCAATCATATGTCACTAGGCTAACCACCCCTCTTTCCCCACACCCTGCTCTTGCTATGTTTTCATCTCTACCCATTGTTGTCTCATCTTACCCACCCATTACTATTTCTTCCTATAAACCTAAGGAACCAAATGAAAAATAAAAAATGTTTTTAATCATCCCACTCTATTTCCCAACCCATACCTAATCACTTCTTGCCTACCTAGACCTCCACCTCACCATACCAAATATGGTCCTCCAACTCTACTTGTATTTATTCCTCAACCAACCTCCAAAAGCCATACCCCATTCTCATCTACTAAAAAAGTTCAAATACAAAAAAATAAAATTTAAAATGAATTGATTCTTTTCTTGTTTTTTGGACCTTTTTCCTCTACTTCCATTAATTCTTGATATAAATCCTTTCCCATAGCCCATAAATCTATAGAATAATTGCATTATTCCTAAATCCACTTAGGAAGCCCTTTTTCCTCTTACCCACCCTCAAAATTCTTATTTTCCCAATAAAATTAAACCACATACCCTTGAAACTATTCTCCCCCCATCCACTACTAACCAAGCATAAATTTTAAAAATACCCCACCCACCTCATTGAAAACCCCAACCAAAGATCATGAAATCTTTGATACTTTAACATCTGTAATGACCTCTCTTCAAAATGTTATGGATCTTCTTCCATAATCCTTTTATTTAGGCCCTAAAATTAGCATTCAAATTCTTGTAGATTCACCACCACTTGTGCTACTAGTCCCTAGAGATGAGGGGTGCCTCTTTATCTTTTTTGGAGATGCTCCCTCTTTGTTTTCCTATATCTATAAACTCTCCACACTTCAAATCACCACCAAATGACCATGATTGGTATGGTGATAAATTAATAGCTGATGAATATGATGATGAGTCATTTCTAGTATCTCTTTGTTTATATTTGTGTATGTGTATTTGTGTTTATGATTTATCTTTTAGTAATGATTATTTGTTTACATATATACTTGTATATCTGGGTATGAATATTAGTCCCTCATATATAACCATTACTACTCTTATAAATGTTGAATAGGACAACTAAGAGCAGGGGGGGTGGGGGTGTAAATCAGTTATCACAGATTTTAACCTTTAATTCAATCACCGAAACTAATGCTTAAAATTGCTTAAATGATTAATCATCAAATTCCAATGCAAAAACTCAAATCTAACACATAAACACAATAACACTAGATTTATGTGGAAAACCCAATGAGGAAAAAACCATGGTGAGGATTAACTCACACTATATAGAATATCAAAACCGATTACAAAAGGCTCACTACCTGAAACAAGGCTCATTGCGTGAGATAAGGCTCACTACCTGGAACAAGGACTCACTGTCTGGAACAAGGACTCACTGTGCAATAGGGCTAAAACCTGGAGGGCTCACTGTCATAGAGATACAAAGAAGAAAAAGAAGACTTGTTATAGAGAGACTACAAACCCAATGCAACAAAGGATTCCACCACAGTCACTTGATCAACTTACATGTATGATAGAGTTCGACTTCTGCTCATTGCATCTGGTAACTTAGCATTAAGCTTCACACTGATCTGCCACACACATCTCACACAAACTTTCTGAATAGCATCAAATTCATGTCTACTCTTTCACTTATCTTCCTTCTTTTCTTTAGTATATTTTTCATTACTAGCTCACCCTATATTTATACTATCTCCAACCTTGAAAAAAGATACAAAGTTGGCCATCCAGCTTCAAATTCAAATTAGGTCAGTGCCACAAAATCCTAGGGTGGAATTAGAATGAGGGTGACCCAAACACATGCTGCACCGGGACCCAAAATAGATCCAACACACTTCATCAACTTTGAAGATAGTGCTTAACACACGGTCGACCAAACCAGTGTAAAACACATAAAACAATTAAGCTCAAAACTTCCAGAAACCAAAAATATCTTCAATGCAATTATAACATCTTAACTCTAGGACTGCAAGTCAAAAGACTTCATCAAAGAGAAATCTGGACCAACAAATTTTCTCCTGGACCTCAACCAGAAAATAGAAAAACATAGTTCACAACTGGTGAACACAACTCAAACTTCACAACGAACCAATCGCCAAAAATCTAGATATAGTAACCTTCAACAACCATGATCAACATATTTGAACCACATGAACATAGGAACAAATATATGATCATCATCTGGAGCAACAATTGAATACCTGCAAACTTTCTTTAATACAATTTTCTCAATATCCTCAATATATACAACCAACAACAACTAGTAGATAACCTAGTTGACCAGTTGACATCAATGACAACACCTTCATTACTTTCTCTATTCTTGCAACAATAAGTATATGGAAATAGGGAGAATACCATGCGGTTCTTTTCTTCCATTTTTACATCTTATTCCTTTGTACATGATGTCTTGTATGCCTAATTAGATTTTGGTGATTAAACGAAGCATGGTGGAACTTAGGCCCCCTTCATGCCAACCCAAACTTATTTACAACTATTTTGGTATGTTGTGTCTTATTCAAAATATATTTTTCTCCTTGGGAATGATTTAAAGTATTATGGTGTTATTTTTATAGAATCATGTAGAACCAAATGGAAAAAACCTATGTTTTCAATGTTATTTTATATTATAATATAAATTATTTTATTTTATTTTTAGTCCTATATGCCTTAGGGGATGATGAAAATTTTTGATATAATTTTGATACACACACACACTTATTCTAACCATAATACACACAAATCTATTTACATGTTAAATTGTGATGTTGTTGGCTTATATATGACATTGCATTCTCCCCCTTTATGTTATTCTATGGATATGGTTTCTAGTGTAGCCATTTTTTGAAAACCAACATCACTATATCTTTTCTATTTCTAGGAATAACATTACTAACCTTAGGTACATAAATTTGGTGTATGAATCTTCCCTTGACTGTATAGTCCCCTTTCCTATACCTTAAAGTACTTTCTTGCAATACATTTCAACTACTAATTTAATGGAGGGAATATATCCAGTACCTATACACTTGGGAACATGACAAATTTGTTGTCCCAAGTACAAAGAACACTTGCATATGAGCACCCTTATAAGGGTTTCCTAATAACATAGTACATTAGTACATACAATCCACAATATTTTATTTATGCATTCTTTTCCTAATATAATTCTTGTCATTGAGGGTTATGTTCCTATACATTGAATTTAATTCAATGTCATTAAGTTGATGGCATGAATGAATTTATATTTTAAAACTTTTCATGCTATAATTTATTCATTCAATTAAAATTTTATGAGTTATCCGATCTCAGTAATAGGCTAATTTTTTTAGCAAAGCTCATTATTTTCCTTCAAAATCCATATAGAGACTTCATGTAGTTAATATCCCTTTTTTTATATTTTATTTGGACAACATCATGGGTTTCTCTAACACTTTCCCTATTGAGCCATATAATTTAGCATGATCCCTTAGATCAAGAATAAATCAATGTTGTGAAACTCTTGATGACATAATGGCTCTTTTTTAATTAATCTACTTTGCTTTGGACAATAGTGTGGCTCCTTGGCACCTACATCCCAAAATCTATTTAAACATTGGTGTACCATTGATAAAATGTTTCTATTTCTTGATATTGTATTTGGAAATCCTATTAAAATAGTTCCAAGGATTTTTTTTTTTTAAAGTAAAAGGCATGGAATCCTATATATTAATATATTATATAATATAGGGTTTACATCTATGTTTGCATCAAATTGGAAAAAATTTCCCCAGAAGCTTTACAACTTATCTACATCTTTAGATATACAACTTTGAGGATTGCAGATAAACAAAATTTCAAAATTTCATATACAATCATATTCTGTAAACTATTACTGAATACCCAAAAATATCATCGTCCATGACTGCTTCACCAAAGACAAGAGAAATTTCCTTCATTCGAACACCAACAACCTCCATTTTTGCATAACAAGGCTGAAGAGAAACTTGACACTACATCAAAATATTAGCAAAAAAATATCTTTGGACTGGGGTGCTGAGTTGCTACTCTTCCATTTGCTCGAACTGTACTAAATTCTCATCTTGGCCTCTAGAAACCTCCTGAATCTCTTGCCAATCTATTGAAGTCTCACCGATGTGTGCATATCACAATACACTATCAATCAAAATAGCCATGCCGAAGAAAAAATCCAACTTCTCTCACCGATATACCAAGGTCTTCATCGATGCCTACTTTACCGTCCATGTGATCCCCACTGCTGAGTCAACATAGCTTGAACCACCAATCGCTTTCCTCTTGACAATGTGGGTCCCACCACAATCATCGACATAACAGACTTTGTCGAGGAGACATCTTCCAAAGTCATAGTGAACACCCAATGTCTGACCGATGAGAGTTGTCAAAACTTGTTCTGGATGTCGATGAGACATTTCACAATGTCTCATCGACCACCCATAGTCACATTGACAAGAGTCTTTCAGCTTAACATCAACATGTCAAAGAGATATTGCTCAAAGTCTTGGCGATGGTGCAACCTCTCGCCGATGACACCACCACAAGGGATTTCGGTCTATCGATGAGACAATGAAAGAACTCACGCTAATAGAGGGATCTCTCACTGATAAGGGAAACTACCAACACCACAAACTCAGACCATCGTGAAGACAAAGAAAGAGGTCTCACCGACCACATAGAGTCTCGCCGATGGAGCTAGGTGAAACATTGAAGACTCCATATGAGGTCATGCCAACAATGTACTATCTTGCCAATATCGACCACCCACAGTTACATCGACAAGAGTCTTTCGACTTAACATCAACATTTCATAGAGACATTGCTCAAAGTCCTAGCGATGGTGCAACCTCTCGCCGACGATGCCACCACAAGGGATTTTGGTCTGTTAGTGAAATAATGAAAGAACTCACATCGATAGAGGGATCTCTCACTGATAAGGGAAACCGCCAACACCACAAGCTCAAACCATCGTGAAGAAAAAGAAAGAGGTCTCACCGACCACACAGAGTCTCATCGATGGAGCTACGTGAAATGTTGAAGACTCCATATGAGGTCATGCTGACAATGTACTGTCTTGCCGATAAAGACCAACTGATCACTGTTTGTTGTCATTAGTCATGCCAGTAAGCTCCAATTTGATGACGTAAGTAGATTTTCTAAGTAAAAACTTTTATTTTCCTTTATCAATCATGAATTCTAGTAATTGAGGATATAGTCTTTCAATCTCATGTTGCCCCTTTACCTCAAGATCTTGGCCATCACACCCCATAAATGCAAGCCTATCTGCTAGTTTATTGCCCTCCCTATATGTATGTGAAATTTGAATCTCATGAAAGGAGTCCATCACACTCCAAAATTTCTCCAATACACATCGCAATCTCCAGTTATGTGTTTTTATCTCCTTACAAGCATTGATAATGATAAGAGAATCTCCTTCCACATGCAACTTATCAATTTCCATACATTTTGCTAGCTGCAAATCGTGAAGCAATGCTTGCACTTCTACAAAATTATTAGTACTATTTGGCAATTGAACTGCTTTGAATATTAACAAAGAACCATTCCAATCCCTGATAACTACTCCCACACTTGATAAACCTGGGTTCCCCCTTGATGATCCATCAAAATTGAGCTTGGAAAACCCTTTTGAAGGAGGCTGCCATTGAACCTTCTATCAACCTTTGACTGTGGGGCTATAAATTGAGCACCTTTGAATGGTAAAGATATAAACTCCCATTTTTGCAAAAACTAATTATCCCAAGCAGTAAACACTGAAGATACATTCTTGTGAGCTTGAACATATGTATTAGCTACTTCTGATATTTATTTCTCAATTTTTTGCTTTAGCTGCTGAATTGAATGGGATTGTTGCCTAAAAATTCTTTTATTTCTTTCCCACCACAGATTCCAGATTACAAGAACTAGTGCAATTCTCCATATGCAAGCAAAAAAAGAAGGTTTAAACAATACTAGCCAGGATAAAAACAAGTCCCACAAAGATAAAGGCATTGGGAAAGAAACTTTCAACTTATATTTAACAAACTGCCAACATTCTTGTGCCACCTCACACCCTACAAATAAGTGATTTACTATTTCATTTACTTCTTGAAAAAACACACACTTGAAGGGCTCTACAAGTTTTAGTTTACTTAGGCTATCACTTGTGAGTATTCTTTTTCGTAGAGTAAGCCATGCAAAACTACTCGCCTTAGGAAGGGTCATTGGGCTCCAATAGAAAGAATATGCTCTATAAGTTTGATTTTGATGTACATTTGCTGTGAGGGACTTGTATCCTTTCTTTACTGTATAGTTTCCATCCTTAGAAGGTGCCCATATTAACTTATTTGAGGCTCCTGAAAGGTACATAGACCTCTCCCATAGAACTTTATGTAAGGCATGCTTTTTATTAAGTGGTATGATTGGATTCAAGAGATCTTTCCATATAACTTTCCCTGATAGTGGTTCAATATTAGCAACATAATCCTTTAGCTTTCTGCCCCACATATTTGTTAAGACCTGTTCTAATGGGTGTATCTCCTAGATTGAATTCAGAGGAGGGTATCCAAGGAAATTAATGGTTTCCACCTTATATTTTCCAAGACACATTAAGTTCATTGGTTAGATCTTAACCAATAGACAACACTATTTATAGATTTAGTGGGATATTTTTAGTGAGCACAATTAGATCAAGATAAAATTCATTCCCATTCTTTAATATACTTTATGCCTATGCATTATCCCTTTCATTTTATATGGTTTTTATTCAAAAGGAATATAAGGCCAAGACCTTATAATGTAGGGATTTTTCATAACATTTTAGGTAACTTGTAGGGGATTTTCCCTTACTAGAAATAAATAATCATAGAATTTATACATTTAGCTACATAATATTGATTTGAAATAAATGAAATATAGTAAAAAAATTATGAGAAGAGCTAAAAAGTATTGGGCCTAAATACCCTATAGTATTGTTTAAAACTACCTAACATCTTCCCCTTCAATCTTTTGGAATGATTTATAACACCTCATTAGTTTAAATTTATCATTATAAGAAATACTTAACCTTGAAAAAAATGTTTTGAAGTTGTACCTCAAGTTCTACCAAGGTCTCAATCACTTTTGATGTATTATTTGAGGTGGGACCATTTGACTAGTTATTAAATATTGACTCATCATTATTCTTATTCTAAATCATCCCAAATAATTATTCTTTTGGAAGAACCCTCTTGTTATAAATTAGAGATAAGAGAAGATCATGTCAAACTCATAGGTCCATGTGATTTTGCATACTAGAAATTATTTGAGCCAAAATTCTTAATTGATCTTTTTATTTTTGGTCCACCTCTTGTTTGTCTATCACATCCATTATTATATATGCTACCTCTATTCTCTCCTTTATCTCTATTGATATCAAATTATATTTAGGAAAGATTGGTAGTTTCTTTCTATAATATTTCACCTCAACTAATTTAGAGGAGATGATCAAGTTTTAATCAAAATTTGTTTTCACATGTTGGATTTGATTCACAAAAATGAACTTCAAGTCTTGAGCTAGACTAGTTGTTTACTAGGTTATGTCTTAATAATATTGACACATTAGAATTTTTATTAGATCTAGGGATATTTATTACTACTTCAATTCTTGATTTTTTTCATTGAATAACTTTAAAAAATTCTTTGAATTCTAGTTTCCTAACTTCCTAGTATCAAGTAGGGATCTTGATACTTGGGTTGCCACCTATTTGTTGAGATTAGTCACTTGGATTTCAAGTGACTACAATTTTATTAAGTGTGTTTCTATGTCTCCTTGATCTCTTCTAACACTTTTTCCCTCTTATTAAGATTCCTCTTGATACACAATTATTCATGAGTCACCATTTTTGTCATTTATTAAAATAATTTAACTCTATGCATAGGTTGAACATCACCCAAACTAATTAAGCTATTTATAACTAAATTTAGTCACTTGTTTGCATTTGGTCCTCTATATTTATTATTATCTGGACCAAATGAGCTGAATATATAGTTTGCATATTTGGGTCAAGTTGACTCCTTATTATAGGGGTGGCTATTTTGAAAGTTACCATGGCCTTCTTCTTATTATATTATAGTGTTTGATCCTAAATCTATTAAAAATTCTCTTGAGGAGTGATGTATTATGGGGTCAAATCAATCTAGGATCTAACTAGAGTTATATGACAAAATAAATGGGGTTAAAAATAAAAATAATTAAAAAACATCAGATTTCCATAGTTCATAATATTGATAATAATTTGGTTTTTGGATTTGATTGTGTCCAGTTTATTTTGCATCAAAATTTTGGATCACACTTTGTGATACATCATTAGGATTAAAGAGAGATAATGAGGTAAAAAAATGGATCATGGAGTGTGATTCAAAATATTGATGTAAAATAAATTAGACACAATTGAATCCAAAAACTAAGTTGTTCTCAATGGAAATAATGTTTATGGAGTTAATGATAGTGTGTATGCACATGGGAAGTGGTGGAGAGAAGGGGCTCGGATGGACATGTAAGTGGAGAAGTCACTTTTTGTAACTTTCATGAGAATATCTAAAGGAAAACCACTATATTAACAATGGTAGATAAATTTAGTGAAAGTTGATTTAATGGAGGAGGGGGAGGAAGAGGAACATTTTTTAGAGAAGGGGCTAATGAAACAAGTGAAAGTTGTAAGGTCATAGGAATGAAAACAAGGGTAAGAATAAATAAAATTGAGGGGAGAGGATAAATACACACTATAAGAGGGGAATGGTTACTTTGCAGATTTTGTGAACCATCTTCCTTTTTCTCTTTATTCTCATCCTTTTTCTTCAATGGTTGATCTGAAACTTTTTCCAACTTCCTCTTCTTATTATTATCCTTAGGATCATATCGCCACCTCTAAAATATATTTGAATACTTCCTTTCAGTGGAATATTTTGTGGCTATATCCTATAGACTATATACCCTATATAAATGATTATGATTGGCCTTATTGAGAAAAAAGTGATTCTTGGATCTTCTATGTACTCTCTCTTGCATAGGTTAGTGCCAACACTATAGACTAATAAGTTTTGAAGATATTTATTCCTACTCTTGCACCTTGTTTAGAAGAGGGGACTTATTACTTGATCTCACCCCTATTCTATATTTTCCTAAGGTTTAGTGCGAGTGATTAAAAGGGATTATTTCATAAATTTATCCTTCACCTAGGTAGTCTGCTATGCCCTTAATATTGGTGTACATCGAGTTATGAATAGTCAGCTTGTGGCTATATTAACTCCTAATTAAGTCATGTTATCATTACTATATTATTATGTAGTTAGTTAGGTCAGCCTAGGGCTTATATAGGGGTGTCTAAGTCAGCCTAGGTGATATCCTAGGCATAAATAGGTATACATAGGAGGTTGTGAGTCTTATTTCATCATCATATTGTGAATTGTGTTCTCATTGGAGATATTTGGAGGTTTCTCCCTTGAAGTGGCTTGTTATTCTTAGTTATTATCAAGTATTTGCAGCATATTTAATATCATCTTCTTCTATTGTGCAAGTTATTTCATTACAAGTGGTATCAGAGGATGATCTGGCATCGTAGAGGCAAGGTTTTTTCTCAATATTGGAGGCGATTTTGGGAAGAGCATATCTTTTAGATTTTGGTGAATTTTTTTCTGATTTTTCAAAGATTTTTGAAGATCATATTAAAGAAGCTACAATACAATCTAGATTTCAAAGGAATTGGAGCAGAATTGAGCGAATTATTATAGAATTAGGGTTTCTAAACATTTATTTGGAATTTGCATTTCTCTCACATTTTGCTGAATTGGAGCCTAATTTTTATTGGGTTTTTGAATACATGCTAAAGGAGACTACAATACAAATTTTGGAGAAATTGAAGTGGAAATAAGAGAGTTATTGCAAAATTATGGTTTCCACAAATATCGCTCTCAAGGTTGCAAATCTATTTTTTTCTTGGAGATTTTTCTAGGTGAGAGGTATTTTGGACCTAGTAAGTTACAATAAAAATTTCAGAGAATATAAGTTTCATTTGTGTGATTTATTTCAAAATTATTGGTTCCCATCATGACACGGCCTGTAACAAGGGGCAAAAAGAATGTTGTCACACCGGGGAAGACTCCTAATAAGGATGGGGTAACAATAGAGGATATTAATCCCAATGAGGAAATAATTAAGGTCAAGGAAGACATTTCCTCAATGAAGATGGATATGTGTGACCTAAGAGGAGATATATTAGATATACGAAGCGTGTTAAGCGTCTATACGAATGAACCAAGAAAGGAGTTCTCAAGCAACCAAGGTGAAACTTCCAGGTCAACTAATATTGACATAAATTTTAATACTCCTATGGTAGATAGGAATTTGTTTCCAAAGGTGGATATGCACAAGTTCGATGGAAAGGATCCTCTAGCATGGATAAACCAAATGGAGAATTTTTGTGAAGTACATCAAGTTCCAAATGGACAAAAGGTCACGATGGCTTCCCTATATCTAGAACTAGATCAATTCATTTGGCATCGTTTTCTTTGTACTCATCGAAGGAAAAGGGTCTCACTGTCTCATGGTCAATTTTTATGGAGGAACTCCAAGCACAATATAGAAATAGTGTGGTAGACAACTTCTTCAACTAGCTTGCTAAACTTCAACAAACAGGATCAGTTAAGGATTATATTCAGCGATTCCAAAATCTATCCTTAAGAGTGGATACAATTGAATGATTTATTCTTGGGTGGTCTTAAGAATCACATTCAACATGAGGTATGCATGTTTAGTCCTAGCTCTATAAATGAGTCTTTTATCTTAGTACATAGGGTAGAGAAGTATTTGATTCCTAAGAAGCAAGGGGATAATGTGACAAGAGAGAAAGGATATTCAACACCTTCTCTTCCTCAACCTACTAGGTTGACTCCACAAAAAATTGAGGAGAAAAGAGAAAAAGGGTTGTGTTTCAATTGTGATAGCAAATACAGTCAAGGAAATAAATGTAGTGAAAAGAAATTGTTCTATATTGAAGGTCCAAGTGAGGAAGAAGAGGAGGAACCCATATTAGAGGATGAAAGGGAGTCAAATGAGGAATCACATGATTCCCAACCAATCATTTCTTGTCACACACTCTCAAGTTTCAGCGCTCCACAAACTCTCAAGGTAGTGGGTTTCTTAAAGAAGTAGAAAGTAATAGTGTTGATCGACTCATGTAGTACTCATAATTTCATCAAAAAAAATTGGCTACTCGTCTAAATTATTTTATATATCCAGCTCTAGAGTTTCAGGTTTTGATTGCAGATGGTGGTACAATTAGTTGTTTTGGGAAGTGTCATAGCATTAAATTATCCATGGGAGATTATCAACTTGATACCCCAATGTATGCAATATCCATGGGTGCAAGATATATTGTTTTGGGAGTACAATGGCTTACTACATTGAGAATA
Organism: Sequoia sempervirens; assembly: GCA_007258455.2. Taxonomy (NCBI): domain Eukaryota; kingdom Viridiplantae; phylum Streptophyta; class Pinopsida; order Cupressales; family Cupressaceae; genus Sequoia; species Sequoia sempervirens. The sequence continues at coordinate 19,083,993 of VDFB02000015.1, forward strand.
ATTGAGATGAAATTCTAAGAACTATTCATGAGATTTCAATCAGAAGGAAAGGTAGTAGAGATAAGGGGATTGAAGGAAAAGTCCCCATAGATGGTAAGCTCTCATCAAATGCAAAAGTTTCTTAAAAAAGGAGTGGATGGATTTGTGGCCCAACTATGTTCATTAGATGTCTCTCAATCTAATGCTCCTACTCATCTATATTTACAAGCAATAATTGATTGTCACTCAGTGGTTCTTGGAGATATGCCTAAAGGAATTCCTCCTAAGAAGGATCATGATCATGCCATACAACCAGTTCTAGGGATCCAGCCACCAAACATTAGGCCTTACAGGTACCCACACATACAAAAAAGTGAGATGGAAAAAATTGTTGAGGAGATGCTAGAGGTAGGAATTATCAGGCATAGCTAAACTGCTTACTCCTTGCTTGTGGTGATGGTACGTAAGAAGGACGAAACTTGGTGCATGTGTCTAGATTATATAGTGCTCAACATGTACACCATTAAAGACAGGTTTCCTATTCCAGTCATTGATGATTTTCTAGATGAATTGAATGGAGCTATGTATTTTACCAAGTTAGATCTTAGATTTGGTTATCACAAAATTTGGATTAAGGAGGAAGATATTTGTAAGAAAAATATTCAGACTCATGAGGGTCATTATGAATTTTTGGTGATGCCATTCAGTCTTACCAATGCATCATCTACATTCCAATGTTTGATGGATTCCATTTTTAAGAAATTCTTGAGAAAGTTTGTATTAGTGTTCTTTGATGATATATTGATTTATAGCAAGACATGGGAAGAACACTTGCAACATGTAGATCAAGCATTATAAATACTTGAAGATCATCAAATCTATGCTAAGTCATCCAAGTGTGCTTTTGGTCTTAAGGAGGTGGAGTATTTGGGACACATAGTTTCACATGAAGGAGTAAAGGTGGACCCTAACAAAATTAAGGCTATCATGGAATGGCCTATTCCAAAACCATTAAGAAACTAAGCAGTTTCTTGGGTTTGACAGGGTATTATAAAAGATTTGTGAAGAATTATGGTCGTATAGCGGCACCCCTCACCACTCTATTGAAGAAGGATTCCTTTCATTGGAATGAGTCCGCTAATGCAACATTTGAGAGATTGAAGGAGGCTATGTCTACAACTCCAGTGCTTTCCACTCCTGACTTTACCAAGGAATTCATTATGGAATGTGATGCTTATGGAAATGGGATAGGAGAAATTCTCATGCAAGAAGGTCAATCAATTTCTTTTGAGAGTCACCAATTAAAGGGTAAGAATCATCTCAAACCTATATATGAGAAGGAAATGCTAGCGATCCTTCACACAGTTAAAGAATGTAGGCCTTATCTAATGGGTAGAGACTTCAAGGTTAAGATAGATCATGATAGCCTAAAATATTTTTTGGAACAAAGATTATCTTTTGAAGATCAACAAAAATTGGTCACTAAGATGTTAGTATATAATTTTGAGATTGTATATAAGAAAGGGAAGGAAAATATTGTGGCAGATGCACTTTCTAGAAAGGATGAGAAAGATGAAGCTTTATTGTGTAAGTAGTTCAGATAAGTTTTGATGTAGGAGCATCTAGGGTGTAAGAGAAATCTTGCATCACCCAAAAAAAAATGTTGTTTCTTTTCAATAAGGGCTAAATTTGGTAGGGTACTATTTTTGTAAGTTTGCATTTATGCACAGTTGGACACAAAATCTTACACAGACCTCCAGAATGGTAAATTGAAGCAAATGGCGAAGGAATCATTTCAATACCATTTGTCATTTGAGAGATATTAAAATTTTAATTTTCAAAAATCCTAGTAAAATCTTCAGGGTCAATTTTAAGGCACTTAGAGGCTCCGAATGGGCCTGGAAATTGGTGGAAAAAAAAGTAGTTGGCCTTTACAATGTTTTCTCAAGACCTTTCTGAAAAGGTATTATAATTGAAAATCTGATGGTAGGATAAAAAGTTATGACCCCATGAAGTTGTAATACCAAAATTAATAAAATTTCAAAATATCTTCTTGAGGAAGTTACACTTTCTAGAAGATTCTAGGGCGGTTACACCTTCCAAATAAAGGATGTAAGGGGAGGCTACAGAGGGCAGGCGAGAGCATAGTAGATGGTGGCTCCCATTTGCAGATTTGCAAATTTATGTAATCAGAAAGCCCATGTGATGGAAAATATAATGTTGTAATTTCATTTTCATTTAAGTGATAATAGAAAATATTTGCTTTCCTTCTTGCATTTTGTTTGTGCCATTATTTGTTGTTTTTGTGAGTTTTAGATTGTAAGGTGAGTACCCTTCATCAAGTTTTGCTGGAAGGGAGATACTCTTTGGTATAAAGAGCGTTTGTATCTCTCCAATAATTTCACTCTTAAACACAAGATTCTCATAGAACTGCATGAGTCTCCAGTTGGTGGCCATTTAGGATTTTTGAAGACATATCATCGGGTCAAGCAAGATTTTTTTGGGAAGGGCTAAAAGGTGATGTTCAAAAATTTGTGGCTAAATTTTTGGTTTGTCAAAGGAATAAAGGGGAGATAATTAAGACACCAGGTCTCCTGTAGCCCTTATCTATTCCTAGCCAGCGTTAGGAAGAGGTATCCATGGACTTCATCACAGGGATTCCTAAATCTAAAGGTCATAATGCCATCATGGTAGTAGTTGATCACCTCACTAAATATGCACATTTCATTGCATTATCACATCCTTTTACAAAAAGTGCAATGGAATTTTTTTTTTGGAGAATATCCAAAAGCTACATGGTACACCTAAGGTTATTGCCAGTGATTGTGATCCTATCTTTACTAGTCACTTTTGGAAAGATTTATTCTCATGTTTGGGTACTCAATTGGCTCATAGCTCTTCATACCACCCTCAATCAGATGGACAAACTGAGGTTGTTAATAAGTTTTTGGAAGGATATCTATGTTGTTTCACTTCAGAGAAACAGTCTCAATGGGTAGATTAGCTACCACTTGCAGAATGGTGGTATAACACTTCTTTTCATAGCTCATAAAAAATGTCTCCATTTTTGGCACTTTATGGATATTATCCTCCTTCCATCACATCATCATTAAAGGTGTCACCAAGAGTTCATGCAGTAGAGGAAAACTTGCTTCATTAATAATAGGTACTTTCAAGATTGACACAAAATCAAATGAAACAATAGGTGGACCAACATCGTAGTGAAAGACGTTTTGAAGTTGGGGATTGGGTCTTCTTGAGATTGCAGCCTTATAAGAAAATCTCACTGAAGCAACAAAAAATGACTAATAAGTTGTCTCCAAGGTATTATGGGCCATACCAAATCATGCAAAAGATCGATAGTGTTACCTAAAAGCTAGAGTTGTCACCAACAACAAAGATACATCCAATTTTCCATGTTTCTTGTTTGAAGAAGGTAATTGGGCATAATATTCCAACTCAAATAGTACTACCAGAGCTTGATGAAGAAGGAAAAATCATTTTGGAACTAGAGTGCATTCATCAAACATGCACGAAGAAGCTAAGGAATAGAAATCTCACTGAGTATCTCATCCAATGGAAGAATTTACCAATTGAAGATGCCACATGGGAGGATGAGGAGTTCATTCAGAAGAATCCACACTTGATTAGCATTGAGGACATTGCTTCCTTGAAGAGGGGGGGCATTCTATGCCCTTAATATTGGTCTACATCGAGTCATGAATAGTAGGCTTGTGTCTATCTTAACTCCTAATTAAGTCATGTTATCATTATTATATTATTATCTAGTTAGTTAGGTTGGCCTAGGGCTTATATAGGGGTGTCTAAGTCGGCCTAGGTGATATCCTAGGAATAAATAGGTATATAGGAGGTTGTGAGTCTTATTTCATCATCATATTGTGAATTGTGTTCTCATTGGAGATATTGGAGGTTTTCCCCCTTGAAGTGGCTTGTTATTCTCAGTTATTATCAAGTATTTGCAACATATTTCATATCATCTTCTTCTATTGTGAAATTTATTTCATTACATAGTCCACCACCTTTATATCCCTATTTCACCATAATAGTCAAGCCAATGTGAGATTTAGAGACTACACAAGAGGAATCACCCCTTGAAAGTTAGGAAAAAAACTTATTTTAATAATCACCTCATCTTCATTAGAGCTAACCTTTGGGTTGGAATGATTATCATTATATAACATTTCAAAATTTGCATCACCATCCATACTATCATAGGGAGTGCTTGATTGACATGCTTCCACTATAAATTTCCACCAAGAAACTCATTTCTTCTAACTTCTTCCTTATATTTCTCTTTAATATCTTAGAAGGATTAGATTTTGCATTCTTCTCATATAAAGTTCTATTGGGAATTAAGGTGACTTTGTCAGGATTAAGGTTCCATCAACCTTGTAAATCCTATCTATTTAAATACTCCTAGTTTTATTTAGAAATCATTCATAGGGGATGATGGATTCACCATCAACATAAATATTTTTTACCATCAAGTTTTTATTGTTATGGTAATTAAGTTTTATTGGTATGGTAGCTAAATTTTTATTGGGGGTTAGTAACTAATTTCTACCACTAGTGGTTTATTATTTATCAGGAAAGAATCTTAAAGGATAAGGTTTTGGGAATTCAAATTTATATGGGGTTTTCATGAGTTTTTTTTTTCATCTTAGGTGGCTATTATTAAAGATAAAACTTGTGGTTATAAACAACAACCACCAAGTTGGTTAGAAACTAACTAAAACCAGGTAGCCAAGTTAGGTAGGTGTGTAAAATGGTTGCAACCTATATTATCCTATGCGTTAAATTTTTGAATTTATCCAAGAGAGGTGTTTGGATTTGATAACCAACTTTGATGCCTCATTTGGGGGGTAAAAATACTTTATAAGTAGGCCTTAAGGTGGTAATATGCGTATGTAATTAGAAAGAGTGAAAAGTTCTATTTGCAGGAGCTAAATGATTGAAGATAAAGGAGGAGAAAGGAAGGAATGAATATAACCTCTATTTTAACGGTACTCTAGATTTGTTCCTCTCTTTTTGGTAGATTTTCTTCTCGAAATGGTTTCTCCATGTAAATACTGTGTCATTTTTTATTCTTTTATTCCATATTTCTTTGAGTTCCTAATTTATTTTCTTGCCATCTCCATTTGGTGATGCACTAGATAAAATCTAATTTACAGTTGAAATAAGATTTCAATTTTATATTTGTTCAACTTTATTTTTAAAATTTGGTAATATATCTTGGCAAGCTTTGTTTCTTGGGTGGAAGTGTGAAGGTTTTTTGAGTTGTAGTAGGATTTCTAGTTGGATTTATTTTACAAATTTGTGTAGAAGCCATGGATACATCCTCATGTTGGTTGGATATTGAATGATTCAATGGAAGAAAATATGAGCTTTGAAAGTTTAAAATGGAGGATCTCCTTGCAAAGATGGATTAATGGTTGTAAACAACAAAGGAAAAGAAACTAGACAAGATATATCAAGATTAATGGGATAAAATGGATAAGAAAGCATAGGGAATCATCTATGGAAATTGTTGGTGTGAATGGGGTTATTTCCTAACTAGTTATTAGTGAGGACCTATTCACATTATTATAAGTTTACTTAGGAGTTAAGTTTCCTAGTTGTAATTTCTAGAAGTTAGTTATAATGGGGCCATGTCTCATTATTTACTTTAAGTTATCTAGGAATTTAATAATTCTCTCACGCATTTAATATTTTTCATTGAGAATTTAATGCTTGTATCCTAGGTTGTTAGGAATTAGTTGTCTCATATGATAGGATTAAGAAACTTGTCATGATCTTGTCTAATCCTATCTCTCTCCTTGCCTATATAAGCAATGCTTCATATGTACATTTCAATTCATCCAAAGCTTAGTTGAGTGTTGTGTAAGTCCAATATATCATTGCAATCTTGAGTATTGCATATTGGCCACATCTTGCATCCATTGTTGCAATTTCATGTTCTTTCTTTTTGTTGTTGTTGGCTTTTGCAGACGATCCTTGAGGCTTGAGTCTTTGAGTGACTAACATATTCTATGAGCTATATCTTAGCTCGTAAAAAAATGATTGAGTGAAATATACCAAGCAAAGATTTTGGTAAATAATTTGTATTTAAAAAGAAAATTATTCTCTTAAAATGAGGGAGGGTGATTCAATATCAGAGCATTTAAACTCATTTAATTTGATTTAGAGTCAATTATCTTTATTGATGTTAATATAAGTGAAGAAAATACAAATATCATGTTACTTTGTTATTTTTCTAAATGAGAGAATTTTATCCTTGCTACTAGTACTAATATTGAAGATCCAAAGATGGATGCTCTTGTTGCAACATTGTTGTCATAAGAAATAAGAAAGAAGGCTATGAATAGCTCATTAGAAGATATTCAAGTCAAGGGAAGGTCTAAAGAAAGAGGTGAATCTAAAGGAGATCAGAAGGGGTCTAAGGACAAGTCCAAGGATAAATCTAAGACTTCAGCAAAAAATAATGGAAAAAGGGAATATGTGAAGAAGGAATGTAGCAACAAAGAGAAATAGTGGGATTCCACTACAAATAAGTCCTCTGCTTTTGGTGATGAATATTTACTTTCTTCATGCAATATTATATCTAATGAACATTGATTGATTCATTTCAGGATGCTCCTATCATATGAATCCTCGTAAAGAGTGGTTTTCCACATATGAAGAATATGATGAAGAATTATACCTTAGATACAATAATTCATATCTTTTGGATAAGGAAAGTTACAATTGTGTTCCAATGATGGGAGGTTAAAAACTATCCTTGGTGTTTAACATATTTCTAGATTAGATAAAAAATTAATTTTGATTCTATAAATGGTACAAGAATACACAAAAATATTTGATAAGTATGGTTGTATATTGGTGAGAGGGACAAGGATGGGAAATTTGTTTAGGCTAGATACCATAACTATTTTTAACTCTACCAATGTAACTAAAAAATGCAAATAAATATATGTTGTTGCATCGTAGATTGGACCACATAAGTGAGTTTGGTTTAAAGACTTTTTAAGTAAGAATTTGTTAGACATTTTTATTTTTTTGATGAGAAATTTGATTTCTTTAAGCATTGTGTTTGGTAAAAAAAGATAATCTTTTCCTTTAGGAAGTAATAAAGCTAAGATCAAATTTGAAACTATTTGTTCAAATTTATTTGGTCCTATAGATACTTAATCTATGGGAAGTATAGATATTATGTGTCCTTCATTGATGATGTTTCAATATTTGTACCTATATTTATTTTATGAGACATAAATATTAAGTTCTCACTAAGTTTAAAGAATTTAAGGCCTTAGTTGAAAAGAAATAATATTGTAGGATAGAGGTTCTAAGATCTCACAATGGATGAGAATACTGTTCTAAGGAATTTGATGAGTTTTGTAAGCATGCATGAACTATTAGAAAAATACTAATATGTACACTCCTCAATGAAATGGGGTGGTAAAAAGGATGAATCGAATAATTGTGAAAAGAGCTAGAAGTATGTTAAGAGGTTCACAATTGGATACATTATTTTGGGAAGAAGTTGTGAGTATTGCTTGTTACTTGTTAAATAGATATGCTTGTAAGGCTCTTGATTTGACACTTATGAAGTGTAGATAGTAAGAAATGTAATACTTTACAATTATGAGTTTTTGATTGTGAGGCTAATGTTCATGTGCTTAAAAATTAATATACAATGGATCCAAAAGATGAAAGGTGTATTTTCATTAGATATAGTGAGAATATTAAGGGTTACAAACTTTGGAATCCACTAACCAAAAAGAAATCTATTCTAAAGGTGTGATTTTTTAGATAAATTAGATCTATTTTTGACCTTGAATAGCTAAAATATAAAGAAAAGGAAATCATAGTGCACTTTGAGACTAAGTAATAAGATGCACCTTGGGAAGAACAAAGAGATGAATTTATGAATGATGATGGTGAAGAAGAAGAGGGTTTAGAAGAATGTTCTAAGAAAATTGAAGAGGTTAGGGAAGATAACCAAAAATAATTTGAGTAAACTCAAGTACAAGAAGATCCCCATACTCATATTCTTAGAAGATCCATAAGACAACATAATCTAGTTGATAGGTATAGCTCACTATATTTTCGTTGTATATTTACTTTATTAAATACTGGTGATAAACCTAGATCCTATAGGGAAGCTATTATTGTAGATGATAGTGAGTCTTAGATACAATCCATGCAAGAAGAGATGATGGATTTAGACTCTTGTAATACTTGGGAGATTTCATATTTACCTAAAAGAAGGAAGGCCATTGGTTGTAAATGAATATGTAAGAAGAATTTTGGAGTAGATGGTTTATTAGAAAGGTACGAGCCTAGATGGGTAGCCAAAGGCTACTCCTAGAGAGTAGGATTTGACTTTGGTAAAATATTCTCTCTTACTAAATTATCCTCAATTATATTTCTTTTATCCATAACTGTTTCTAATAATTTTGAAATTGAGTAAATGGATGTTAAAACCACATTTTTACATGGAGACTTGGAAGAGGAAATTTGTATGCAACAAACTATAAATTTATATGTTATAAAATACCGTATGTATTAGGAATATCAAGCACGTGGAAGTTCAATACCATTTTTCATGAAATGATTGCTAAGGTAGATAGAGATGAAGAAGATTGAAACTTAGGAGAATTTTGCATATTCACTTTCTAAACCTATGAGCATAGAAAATTTTACATGATGCAGGGAGGCCATAGGCCTTGTTCTTAGTACTTAGTTGACTTATGTATTCCTACATGGATGTGTTTACAATGTATGATGTCAAGTGGAATAATTTGGGATTAAAGTTCCATCAACCTTGTAAATATTATGTATTTAATTACTCCCAATATTGTTTGTAAATCATTCATAAGGGATGAGAGATTCACCGTCAACAGTAAATATTTTTTACCATTAGGGTTTTACTATTATGTTAACTACATTTTTTTAATTTTTAAGTGAGGTTTTGATATTTATTGATAAAAAGAAAGTACATCAAGCATGCCCTTGATCCAAGGGGTGCAACAAAAAATAACCCTACGAGTTTGTCAACATATACTTCTATAAAAGTTACAGCAATCATTAAATTGTTTGTGTTCTCCGTATGCCCCTTCTCTGACACTGATACATTTTGACTCAAATTCCGACGAAAGTTAGTCAAAATTTTGACAAACTTTCATCGGAATTATTTCGTTGAAATTCCAACGAACTTTGAAATGTTGAAATTCCGACCCAGCCGACGACGCTGGGTCAAAATTTTGATGTTTCAAAGTTCGTCAGAATTTTGACGAAATAATTCCGACGAAAGTTTGTTGAAATTCCAACGAACTTTCGTCAGAATTTGAGTAAAAATGTATCAGTGTGAGAGGCTTCCACCTTTCCCACCTAAAAAAAAATTCATGGAAGATCTAAGTTGCATCTAGTACATGACAAGAGGAGATTTCCTCCTCTTGACCTTTGTCCATCCATGCTCGAAGTGAGAAGAGACCATATTGTTTTGGTCTACTTTTGCAAGGGGAATCTTTCCTCTTGAGCCTCCAAAAATTTGTTATATTGCACCACATTTGATGGCATTAGCAACCCCTGTGCAAAAATTCATAGGAGGAGTCAGAGGACCTAAAAAAATAGAGTTGAAGTCATCCTTCCTAGAGTGTGCACCCTTCTATGGAGACTTTGAAGATCTAATTTTTTTGAAGAGAGAACCTTAGATGGTGAATGCATATTACAGTCATTCTATAATGCAACATCATGTGTGGAGTCATTTTTCTTAGCCTGAGGGGAATTAGGATCCTTCCCATGATATTTTGAAGGAAACTCCACAGTATAGTGTTGTGGAAGGGCATTAGTCCACCATGACTGAAACTCAAAATTTGACTTAAATTTGGTGTAGTAGCTAGCCATGTGACCAGTTTCAAAGCATCTTCTGAATTGAAAGGGAAAACCTTCATAATCCAATGGATGAGACCAACTACGATCATCGATCTTGAAAGTGATATCTGCTAAAAGATCTTTTAAGGTATCCATGTCTACAAGGATGCAAGAAAATGTAGTATGAGTGAAATTCAAGGTGTTTGTATCTAGAGCCAAGAAATCACCCAAAGATCACCAATAGCTTCAAAGCAATCCTCAAACCAAAAGTGTAGTGGTAGATTTGGGAGGTGAACCCACACACCTATTTTATCAAAAAATATTCCTTTAGGGGGTTAAAATTTGGGTACCAAGGTTTAAGGAGTAGGCTTTTCCCCCAACACTATCGTTCCTAGAGGATGACATCCTGATATTGTTTGCAATAAAAAACCACAATGAAAAACCCTACACATAGGGGTAAACTTCCACATTACCTATAAGAATAGATTTCCATGCATCTATAATCCATTTGTGTAGACCTACAAGCTTTGTCCATAATCGATTAAACTATCCAATCAAGCCATTGGCAAGGTAGAATTGATCCCATTTAACTTCTAAGGATGTGGATCCTTTGATATCTTGGGTTGATGGTTTGGAAAGAAAGCTACGTGGGCTTTTTTGCTTTACTTTGAAGGTCATCCACCATTCAACAGCCACCCTTATTTGAGTGTAAAAATATGATATAAAAAATCATGATGATTTTAAAGGTGCTAGAACTAGCTCTGATAGCTGGGAACTTTTTAATTTGTTCCTGGGAGAAAATTGTTAATTAGTTTGGTGCTCCCGTGGTTTTATTTTTTATGTTTTACTGAACTTCTACCATGTTGGGCCTTTTGTGTTTGGGTCCAATGCCATGTAAATGTTGCTATATAATAAAAACATTGGCTATAATATATCACAAGGATTTTATTGAATTTTCAAACAACCTTTCACTCCTTGCAAGAATTAGGGAATCATTCACACACAATATTCATAAATAAAAAACCTAAAGAATATCATAATTGGTGTTCCATATTAATGAGAATTCTTCAAAATATATTCAAGACCTAATAAAATTCTTCATAAATACATTTAGAATATCAAGCCAATACTATCCAAGTGAGTTCATGTCTTCGAGATAATTTCAAACAAATCCTATAAATTAGATACATTGGGATATTCCTCTATATTAACTCATGTAAATATCATATCCATAATATAAAATCATAAAAAATTAAAACTCTAGCTCTTAGATACCCATTATCCATCTAACTAAAAAATACTTGGTTAATTTATACTAGGCAAGAAGTCAATATCAATGTCATTACAATAGTGACCCAAAAATCATTTATACCAATATTATAATAGATTTGTCACTATGGTTATTGCTTAAAATAAGCCTTAACTCACCCAACATGTAGCAACAAAGTTCAACACAATTGGAGAAATTGATATTAGATTAGAAATTTTCTTCTATGTTTGAGAGGGGAGGCTCATTTGTAAGATATAATTTTAAGGTTTTCAGGGGCATAATTTTAACTAGAAAACATGAATGATACATAAATTAAAACAAAATTGAAAATTGGAAACCCTAGGTAAGGCTAAGATTAGGCCAATAACCTAGTTTTCCTAGGGAATGATACTAGACAAATTCATGTAGGGGAGTAACAAACACAAATTTATTGCCTAGGGAACATCATTTGAAGAGAAAAAAATGTAACTAGGGTTTTAAAAGTGGAATGCAGTCTAACACAAGAAAGGTACATTCACATAGGGTTTCATGATTGATAGATCAGAAGATAGCCTATTATCTCATCCCAGTTGTATAGGTTAAACATACATATTAATAAAAGCATCACATTCTTTAAATTATAGAAAATATCTAAGGGAATGGATACAAATTTAATATACAAAGAAAATACAGCATAAAAAGATAATATATTGGCCCATAGACCAGTTATATCGATATTTATTTTATAAAAAAATAAAGAGCTCAAAGACTTTTTCTCCTATACAATGTGAGAGAATTAATGTCTCCATAAAGGAGTCCCTATTGTTGCAAGAATGAATGTGTTGTCATTGATGTCAACTGGTTAACTAGTTATCAACTAGTTTCTGTTGTCATTAATGTCATAGATGCATATTATTGGCTGTATATGTCGAGGATATTGAGAAAATTGTAATGGAGAAAGGTTGCAGGTGTTTAGTGGTTGCTTCGGGTTTTTCTCCTATGTTCGTGTGGTTTAGATATGTTGATCATGATTGTTGGAAGCTGCTATATCCATGATTTGGGCTTCTAGATCGTTGAACAGTGCAAGTTATGTTCACCAGTTGTGAACTGTAGTTTTCAGTGTATCTAGCTGAGGTCCAAGAGAAATATTGTTTGTCTGGATTTATTTTTGGTTGATTCTTATGACTTGCGGTTCTAGAGTTAAGCTGTTATGATTGTGTTGAAGATAATTTCAGTATCTAGAAGGATTGGATCGTGCTAAGGGTTGCGTGTGCTTAATTGTTCTATGTGTTCTAAAATGGTTTGGCTGACCTTGTGTTAAACACTGCTCTTGAAGTTAATGAAGTGTGTTGGGATTTATTTGGGTCCTCATCAAGCATTTGTTTGGATCACCCTCATTCTAATTCCACCTAGAATGTTTTGGCATCAACCTAATTTGAAATTGAATAATGGATGGTTGAATTTGGATATGTTTCAAAGTTGAAGATGGTAATACATAATGAGTTAATGGTGAAAGTGTGGCAAAGAGATAGCAAAAGACATAGATCAAGATTGATGTATGTGATGCGAGTGTGGAAAATCAGTGTGAATCTTAAATTCCAAGTTTCTGGATGCAGTGAGATGAAGGTGAACTCTATCATTCATGTATGTTTACAAGTGGTTGAGTGAATCATGGTGGAAATATCTATTGCATTGAGATTGTATTCTCTGTGTAATATATGTCTTCTATATTCTTTGTAATTATGTGGTAGTGAGCCCTTTGAGTGGTTAAACCTTGTTGGATAGTGAGTCCTGATCTAGACAGTGAGTCCTTGTTTTGGCAGTGAGCCTTTTTGTAATCAATTTTGATATTCTCTATAGTGTGAGCTAATCCTCGCCGTGGTTTTTCCCTTATTGGGTTTTCCACGTAAATTAGGTGTTACTGTGTATGTGTGATGCTTTCCAATTTCTACCTTTGCATTGAATGTTTAATTATTTAGCATAGTGATGATTTGTGATTGATCTAAGTTTCGGTGAATTTTTTAAGGATTAAAATTTGATACAACTAATTCAACCCCCCTCTCAGTTGTCTTGTTCAACAATTGGTATCAGAGCTTGGTTCCTTGGAGAAGAGCTTAACTGCTTAAGGAAGGTCTGGGATGGCGACAAAGTTACTTATGAGTATCTGCAGTTCGATGGAACTAATTATGCTATTTGGAAAATACTGATGGAATAATATATGGAGTATTGCGGATATGATGTGGAGAAAGCATACAAGACTCCTTACACTCCTCCTGCTAATGGTCTGAGTACACCTGATGAAATCAAGGCACATGAAGCAAACAATAAAGAAAAGTTCATTTTGAAGAATAGTCTTGTACATTCTGAGTTGATTAAGGTTCAAAACTTGAAAACTACTAAAGAAGTCTGGGATACTTTAGAAAAAACACATGAAGGTGATGAAAGTGTCAAAGAAGCAAAGTTGCAAAATTTTGAGACATAGTTTTAGCTCCTGCATATGTCTAAAGATGAGAATGGTAAAGCCTATGTACAAATATTGGATGAGGTAGTAGCTAGAATGCGAGGACTTGGTGCTATAGTAGATGAATCCAGGAATTTAAAGAAGATTCGTAGAAATCTTCCTCATGCGTATAGTGAAAAGCTATGTACTATTGAAGAACATATAGACTACAAGACTTACACTAAAGATCAGTTATTAGGAACTTTGACATCTTATGAGATGAGAAAGCCGAACTTGAGAAATGGATCCAAATCATAAACTGCTTTCAAGGCTACAAAAGCTGAAGATACGGATGAAGAAAATATTGATGAAGTGGAAGCTAACTTTGTGAGAAGGATGAGGAAAGTATTTGGTAAGTATGAAGGTAAGTTACCCTTTAAATGCTTTAGTTGTGGAGGAATAGGTCATTATGCTTCGAGATGTCCAAAAAGGGATAAGAGGAATAAACAAAGATATGAGAAATAAAATAAAGGAAAGAAGATCAACAAAGCATATTATGTTAATGAGGATGCTAGCATTTCTAATGAGGAATATAATTATGAATATCTTGATGACAATGAATGCTTGTTCTTGGCTATAAAAGAAGAACCTACTTCTGCTAATTCTGAAAAATAGGTGAAGGAATGCCCTGCAGAGATGGAGAAAAGTGAAGGTATTGTAATCTCTTCCCCACATGCTAAAAAATAAAATAACTATTGGGTTGTTGACAATGGTTGTTCACATCACATGACCAGTGATAAGAGTATGTTTTTTAAACTTGAAAAATATGATGGTGGCTTAGTTATGTTTGGATATGATACTTGTGCTAAAATTTGTGGGATAGGCTCAATAAGTTTTGATGGCAAACATAATACTGATGATGTCTACTATGTTAAAGGATTAAGGAATAATATTTTGAGTGTTGAAAAAATGTGTAGTAAAGGATATAATCTTGTATTTAAGGATGAAAAATGTGAAATTAGGAAAGACTTCAGAACAATGATTACAACAGGAAAGAAATCTGAAGGAAATATATATCAACTTAAGGGTGCTGATGGATGATGCTTTATGACTTAGATTAATGACAGTTGGCTATGGCATTGGAGAATGTGTCATATGAATTTTGATAACTTGGCGAGGATTAGTGTAGTTCAGGCCATGAGAGATTTACCAAGGATTACAAAGCCTATTAATGCTATTTGCAGGAATTGTTAATTTGGAAAGCAAGCAAGAAATCATTTCAGATCAAAGGAACAATCTACTACTGGACTACTGGATTTAATTCATACAAATCTCTATGGTCCTACAATAGTGAGAAGTCTACAAGGTGAAAGGTAATTTATGCTTTTGATTGATGATTACTCTAGGTATACATGGGTTACATTTCTTAGAGAAAAGTCTGATGCATTAGATAGATTCAAGACATTCAAAGCTATGGTTGAAAATGAAGTAAATTTGAGAATAAAATGCTTAAGATCTGAAAAAGGTGGTGAATTCACTTCCCATGAGTTTAATATGTTTTGTGAAGTTCATGGAATAAAAAGAAATTTATTTGCTTCAAGAACTCCTCAACAGAATGGAGTTGTTGAAAGGAAGAACAAAACAATTCAAGAAGTAGCTAGATCAATGATTAGTGAAGTAGGTCTACCAGAAGTTTACTAGAGAGAAGTTATATGCACACTACTGCTTATGTATTCAATTGAATTCAAGCAAGAGAAAATAGCACAAAGACCCCCTATAAGCTATGGTGTGGAAGAATTCCTACTATTAAGTATTTCAAGTTATTTGGAAGCAAATGTTATATTAGAAGGGATGAAGAAAATTTAGGAAAGTTTGATGCAAGAAGTGATGAAGGCATTTTTCTTGGATATTCTACTAAAAGCAAAGCCTACAGATATTTCAATAAAATATTGAGGAAGATTGTAGAAAGCTCAAATGTTAAGGTTGATGAAGCAATGAAGAATTCAATTGATGTTGATGGATATGTATCTGATGAACCTGATTGCGTAAGGATTGAAGAAATTGTGGAAGAAAAGGAGAAGGGTGAGAAAGAGAAGAAGAATGAAGAAGAAGAAGATGAAGCTTTGGTGGTTTCCCCTAAGACACCTAAGTATGTGCAAAAAAATTATTCAGAAAATCAGATCATTGGAGACACGACAAAATGAGTATTCACAAGAAGTAGAGCTTCTACTGGTGAGATAAATCTATGTTTACTTTCTAAAATTGAACAAAAGGTTGTAAGTGAAGCATGTAAAGATGAGTATTAAATGGAAGCTATGAAATCAATTATGCAGATAGAGAAGAATCAAACTTGGGAATTGGTCCCAAGACTGAAAGATAAAAACATAATTGGATCAAAGTGGGTATTCAGAAATAAGCTTAATGAGAATGCAGAAGTGGTCAGAAATATAGCAAGGCTTGCGTGTAAAGGCTACTCACAAGTAGAAGGCATAGATTTTCAGGATACTTTTGCTCCGGTGGCAAGAATGGACACTATTAGGATGTTTTTAGCGTTTTCTACTCAAAGATTTCAAGGTCTATCAGATGGATGTTAAGTTTGCATTTTTGAATGGTGAGCTAGAAGAAGAGGTCTACATGGAACAACTAGAAGGATTTCAGTTATGAGATCAACTAGATATGGTCTTCAAATTGAAGAAAGATTTATATGGATTGAAGCAAGGTCCTAGAGCTTGGTATTCAAGGTTAGACATGTATTTGATTTAGCAAGGTTTCAACAAAGGTACGACAAATAGTAATCTATATTTTAAAATTGAGAATGACAAAATCGTGATTGCGATTGTATATGTTGATGAAATTATTTTTGGAGGAAATGAAACTATGTGTAAGATGTTTGTGGAAGAAATACAAAAATAATTTGAGATGTCTATGTTTGGAGAGATGAATTTCTTTCTTGGGCTACAAATTAATCAAATAGAGAAAGGGATTTTTATTTCACAGTCTATGTATGTAAAAGAGATGTTGAAGAAGTCTGGGATGGATGGTTCCAAACTGGTATGTACTCCTATGGTGACTGGTTGGAAATTAGGAAAAGATGATGATTCATATAAATCTGATCAAAGGAAATATAGATCTATGATTGGAGGTTTGTTGTATTTGACTGCTACTAGACCGAATATTATGCATGATGTCTGTCTTGTGGCTAGATTTCAAGAAGATCCTAAGGAAACACATGTTGTTGCTATTAAAAGGATATTCAGATATTTGAATGGCACTCTAGATTATGGCCTATGGTATCCTAGGGATGTTGGCTTTACACTAAGTGCTTATATGGATGCAGATTGGGCTGGATGTATGGATGAAAAAAAAAGTACAAGTGGTGGTGCATTCTTTCTTGGTTGCAGATTGGTGGCATGGTTGAGCAAAAAGTAAGATTTAGTTTCATTATCTAATATTGAAGCTGAGTATATTGCTGTTGCATCCTATTAAACACAAGTTTTATGGATGAAATAGACATTGAAAGATATCAAAGTAATGCATGACGATCCTATTTATATATTTTGTGATACAAGTGCAATTAACATTTCAAAGAATATAGTGATGCACTCAATGACAAAGCATATATCTATCAAGTATGATTTCTTGAGAGAGAAGGTTATGGAGAATGAAGTAAAGCTTGAGTATGTACCTACGAAGGATCAGATTATTGATATATTTACGAAGGCTCTTCCTAAAGATACTTTTGAGTATCTTCGAGAGAAGTTAGGGTTCATTGCCCCTCCTTTCTTGAACTAGATGCATATGGAGATGCATCAGTTTGGATGATCTATGGATCTATATTTCTCTTGGATTGATGTTTTGGTGGCTACCTCTCAGGGGGAGTAGGTAGTGTCATGTGTTTTCAAAGGGGAAATCAATGTAAAACATCTTTTTTCTTTGCCATTGATGTCAAAGGGGGAGATGAGAGATGTGAAAAAAATAAAATAGAATACAAATTCATGAAAAGTGTGTTGTCTTTGATTTTTTTTCACATCATGTGTTTCCATCAATGAAAAAGGGGGAGATTGTTGCAAGAATGAAGGTGTTGTCATTGATGTCAACTAGTTAACTAGTTATCAATTGGTTGTTGTTGTCATTAAAGTCATGGATGCAGGTTATCGGCTATATATGTTGAGGATATTGAGAAAATTGTAATGGAGAAAGGTTGCAAGTGTTCAGTGGTTGCTCTAGGTTTTTCTCCTACATTCGTGTGGTTCAGATATGTTGATCATGATTTTTGGAAGCTTCTATATCTAGGATTTGGGCTTCTAGATCGTTGAACAGTGCGAGTTATGTTCACTAGTTGTGAACTGTAGTTTTAAGTGTATTTGGCTGAGGTCTGAGAGAAATATTGTTGGTCTGGATTTCTTTTTGGTTGAGTCTTATGACTTGCGGTTCTAGAGTTAAGCTATTAGGATTGTGTTGAAGATAATTTTGATATTTGGAAGGATTGGATTGTGCTAAGGGTTGTGTGTGCTTAATTGTTCTATGTGTTCTACACTGGTTTGGCCGACCTTGTGTTAAACACTACTCTCAAAGTTAATGAAGCGTGTTGGGACTTATTTGGGTCCTCATAAAGCATGTGTTTGGGTCACCCTCATTCTAATTCTACCCTAGAATGTTTTTGCACTGACCTAATTTGAAATTGAATAATGGATGGACGACTTTGGATATGTTTCAAAGTTGAAGATGGTATAAATACAAAATGAGTTAATGGTGAATGTGTGGCACAGAGATAATGAAAGATATAGATCAAGATGGATGTATGTGATGTGAGTATGGAAGATCAGTGTGAATCTTAAATGTTGAGTTTTCAAATGCAGTGAGTTGAAGGTGGACTCTATCATTCATGCATGTTTGCAAGTGGTTGAGTGAATCATGGTGGAAATCTCTGTTGCATTGAGATTGTATTCTCTGTGTAACATATCCTTTCTATATTCTTTGTAATTATATGGTAGTGAGCCCTTCGGGTGGTTAACCCTTGTTGGATAGTGAGTCTTGATCTGGACAGTGAGTCCTTGTTTTGGCAGTGAGCCTTTTTGTAATTAGTTTTGATATTCTCTATAGTGTGAGCTAATCCTCACCATGGTTTTTCCCTTATTGGGTTTTCCACGTAAATTTGGTGTTACTGTGTATGTGTGATGCTTTTTAGTTTCTGCCTTTGCATTGAATGTTTAATTATTTAGCAGAGTGATGATTTGTGATTGATCTAAGTTCCGGTGAATGTTTTAAGGATTAAAATTTGCTACAACTAATTCACCCCCCTCCTCTCAGTTGTCCTTTTCAATGCCTATTACATTCAAAATCCTCTTATTTATCAGTTTCCCCCCATAATACCAACTTCTTAAAGTTTAATAATTAAAATAAACCTTATCTTGGTTATGTTTTTCTCACTTTCCAAAAATAAGGTTTATACTTAACCTACATTACAATGAGTGAATTAAGTCATTTTTGAAAAGTGAGGAAGAAATAGGATGGGAAAAGAGAGAAAGAAAAAGTCATTATTTTTATGGAAGAGATGAAAGAGAATCACAATCTCTTGAAATTGGTGATAATTTTTCTACTTTCTTGTATGGTTTAAGTATGCAATAATCAATACTTTTTGTAGAAGAGAATTTAAGCAGGGATGACAAGTGTAGCTCATGTAGGATATTATAACAAACTAAGCTTTCATGCCACCATAACTAAGTTAATTAATAACTATATGAAAAATAATTTGTTCAAAATGATTAACATTCTCAACTATGGATTTTTCTATCACAAATGTTGTAAGAGAATTGTTTGAGAACATGTAGATATGATACAATCTATTGTCTACAAGTTTAGGATTGTGACTTTCCCATCCAAGTACTTATAGTGTATGATTTTTGGACCATTTTTTTGGTGTTATTTTCTATAGTAACCACTAAATCTAAGGTTATCACTAAGACACAAAAAAAGGTGACCAAACTTTGTCAAATAAAGAAGAAACCTATATTCAAATTAGGGGTTGAAAATGCCAATGAACAAGAGGAATATATACATCTTCTAAACTTTGATCCCTACCAAGCTCAAGAGAGAATTCACAAAGATCCTTTTGAGATAAAATAGATAAAAGATTAAAACTAAACCCACACACAAAGATGCCTTTGAATTTAGCTTTGATAACTATTCTTTATAAAGGAATTTTTGCACAATCACATATCTCTTATTTTAGGTAGCTAAGTTAAATTATGAAACATAAGATAAAAATAGGTCACTAATCCCTACATATGTATTCATTAGTTATTGATTACAAAATTATTAACTCACTAACATACATTATAGACAATCCTCTAATGGTTTAATTAGTTATAGGATCACAACAATTTTGATAGAGGTTTACAATTATGGTATGTGCATAATATAATAAATTAAAATTACAGAAAAATATTAAAAGATAAAATGTTTTTTTTTGTTTTTAAATGGTGTGAATGGTTGGCCTTCAATTATCAAATCAATGTCTACTCCTAGCACATAGTCAAATCTAGATAAAACCTTAATGATAGAGTAAACCCTAAATTTTAGATGAGTTTAATGTACTTATATATACTTTTAGAGATAAAACCCTCAAATACCCTTCCATTCTAGAAACACACCTCAACTTAATAATCCACCATTAATTTAAAAGCTTCACATATTAGTCTTGAAACATTTTTATCTTGGCATATTATTGCACAAAGTAAAACAAATTTAGAACACCTCTTAAATGTAAAATAACATAGGCTGACATAAATAACAATAAATGTGAACTTACAAATTTCTTGAATCCCCTAGAAATTTGAAACAATAATAGATACAAAATGAAGAAATGAAATAGAATTAGTGTCTTATACTATTTTTTCAAAAAATAGCTTAAAAATCACCATAGATCTCATACAAGCTCAAAACTAATTTAGATTCATATACATTGGTACAAAGAAAATATATAGCTCAACTTAGATGAACTTGCTCAATAAAAATGAATAGAGATCAACCATTTTCAAGAAAAAAACAAACCCATAAATAAATATGCAACTAAGCCATGTAGCCATGAAGGAGAAGATGTGGTTTCTTTGTATTTGAAAGATGAACTTATCCTCTCAAGATTGAAATATGAACTTATAATCATGATTGATAGATGGACTTATAATCATGAAAAATTGGTCTCTTGTGATTCACGATTACATTGGTAATTATAGACTCAAGATATGTATTTACAAGGTGGAAGAATTCCCATAAAATTTGCTGAAAAAATAGTCCTAGGAAATGACATGATTATTTAGGCTCTACACTCTTCATAATCCAAATAAATTAGGGAATGGCTACCCACACTAATTTCTCCTTCAAATATATGAATTCTTGCATAAATAATGATTTTCGGGCACACTCAAATATGATTTGGTGGTTGTAGGGCCATATCTACTCGTTAATGGTGTCTTGTGTAATTTTATCCTTCGTAATTGGAAACTACTTATAAATCTATGCCCAAATGATGAACAATGTTTTTTGATTGGTAAAAACCCTTTTCTGGCCGTCACTACATCAAATCTAGTATAAATAACATTTTATACATATAGGGGAAGGTGGGATTATATAAAATAAAATGTGTGAGTTTTAGATTGCCAGAGATTAAGGGTCAGGAATACCTCATACCACATGCTAGTTGAGAAGTTAGAGTATTGAGGGATCGAAGGTGATGAGGAATTCATGCCGATGGAGGGAAGTCTAAACAAACAATCCTGATGAGATGAGAGAGTGTTAAAAGGTCAAGAATCAAGGTTTAGAGATGACTCATACTTGGTACCACTATGAATGGAAGCCTATGTTGGATGTGCCCAAAGATTGAGAGGGGGGTGAATTATCTTATCAAAAAAAAAAATCTGTCTAGAACTTAGAAACTCTTTAGCACACTAAAAACTTCTTTATCAAATCAAAACCTTTAAGAAAAATAATAATAGAGAAGGCTATAATAGTTTGAATCTTCAACAAATTCAACAATATTTAGCAATGAAAGATATATAAATTCTACTTCTAACCAAATCAACGAGAAGGAAAGATGAAGCAAAGAACACACATGCATAGGAGAAAACCAAATTTACATGGAAAACCCAATGAGGGAAAACCATACTGAGAGTTAACTCACAATATAAAGGCACACTCGTAGTAAGACTTGAAAACCAAGGCACACTACCTCAATGCAAGATACAAAGGACTTGTTGAACTGAAGCTAACACAATTTTAGGGGAAAGATACAAGGACTTGATGAGATTCACTATCTCAGAGAAGGAAAAAAGTTTATAAAGAATTACAATATTTGTCAAGAATTCACTTTGCTAACTAAGGCGTTCAAGCAAATTTGATCTTTCTTTCAAACACTTTAGCACTTTTTCTATTAGATATTCAATGTCTTCCACATTCCACACTTCCTCACACTTTTTCAAACTTCCATACATCTTGCATTTGAAATGTTCTTGAATTTATATCCATTGCAAGACCTTAAAACATCAATTAGGTCAGCCAGGAAGAAAATAAACAATGAATTTAACAAGTTAGCCACCAAAGCATAATGTAGTCCTATCCTGAGGATAGAAAGGACCAAAAAACTTATTACATCTTGTAATGTGATCCAAAATAATTAACACACTGGCGCACATCAATCTAATTCGACATTAAGGAAACACACAGATGAAACTTTGAAGTGCATAACCAGTCAACCCAAAAACATAATTCTAATTGAATTGAATCAATGTGGTTCTAAGCGGTTCTAACCAAGATAGGTCAAGACCCAAATTTAACATAACACATCTTCAATTTTTGGTGCATACCCCCAAACACACGACACAAGAAAATGAATAAGCCATGTCAGTCAGATATCCACAAATAACATAAAAACCAACTCAAGACACAATGTAGCACCAAAGAGGCCAATGAACAACATGAAAACCACATGGGGATGTTCCATGAACATTCAACAACACTTCCAAAAAATTATTTCATATTGTCATGCCACTAGCAACCACCGTAAACTAATAAGAAACATAATACTTCATCTTAGAAACACAAAATGCTTAATTATGAGATATAACATTAACAAATCAACTTGCAGACCACTTCAACACATGATATTGAAACTAAGACACTGCATAGATAGTAAGAATACATTCACCAAACCACATAGCAAAGACATCAATATGGAGAAATGTGGAGCATTTTTTGTACTAGTCCAGACAACCAACAACACTGCCAACCTTTTGAAATTCAAAGAAATCTCCTTGATAACACTGGTGAACTACAAAGATAGGGGTGCAACATCCATAGAACACTAAATTTTAATCCCAAACTACAAGACCAAATCTTCAACAACAGAGAAATATGGAGCATTATCCCAAATAGACGTCAATACAACTTCCAAGAAAAAAACCACTTAAGCAACTTGCAGAGGCTAGAGCTTCATTTGGAACATTAGGAGAGAGCATAATATATACTATAAGTCTTCAAAAAAATCTCTCCACTATCAAAAACACTTCTAATCCTCATATTAATATACCATTATGAGACCAACTCTACTGACAACAACTATACTAAACACTTCTTTGATTATCATCAGACAAAACATTACATCCAACCATGAACTTCAACAACTCTTCTTAGATAAGGCATGAAATCCAACCAGAATATTGTCAACAATGACAACCAATTCCAAACAAAAAACACTACAAAATATCTCACCAAGTACTTGACATCTGGGACATCAAATACCAACAATCTCCCTTACTTCTCAAGTGTTGACAACAATGTCAACTACACACAATTCACCAAGTTTTGTCATCAGCTACTAACAAAAATCTCATCAACCACTTCCAAGCATATAACAATCTTCATCAAGTGTTGACATCAAAGAAAACCAAAAATCAGTGTTGACATCAACTACCAACAATCTCACAAGCATATCACAACCGACAATCAGTGTTGAAATCAATGATAACCACTATCAACCATCTTACACAATTCTCCTCAAGTGTTGACATCACTGACAACAACTGCCAACAATCTCCCTCTTGGGCATTGATGGCAACACACATCTACTCAATCTCCCCCTTTGACATTAAGGAAAAAGGGAAAAACACACCTTTATATAGAAGGAACCAACATATTCTATGACTTTAGGACATAGGAGCAAAGATATTCAATAGAAAAAACAAACAAACTTACCCTTTGACCAACAACACTTCTTCTCAATACATGCACAATATTTGTGCATCTATACCAAACTCCTCTTTACTATCAACTCCCCCTGAGGGGTAGCATACATCACTCAAGGAGAAAGGATATGACATGAATTTCTTCCCCTGAAAAGATACACCATCTATGCATCTAGTTACAACAATAAGGGGGAATGACCCCTAACTTCTACTAGAGATACTCAAAAGTATCCTTTGAGAGTACCTTAGTGAAGATATCTACAATTTGATCTTTGGTAAGCACATAATCCATTCTAACTTCATGCTCTGCAACCTTCTCTCTTAGAAAGTGATACCGAATAGGGATGTGTTTAGTCCTTGAATACTGTTATCAATAGTTTTGCACCCTGCTGAATACAATATTCAGTAAACTACTGAAACATGGAAACCTCTTTCAGATGTGGGTGATCTACATGAAAGAGGAATCTCTAGAGGGAGCTGGTTCTCTGAATGATGAATTCTATTCTAAGAATAACTTCGAGGAAAGGGATAAAAGATGACTTGAAAATAAAGCCTATGACTAACAGATAATTCACCAAACTTATGAAAACCCAGACTTAACCACTCATAACAGCTCATCTATTATAGTAATTCTCACAATATCATTAGCACATATCTCATCAGTGATTTGCATGAAGATCTGAAAACAAATACATCATACAACCTGAAACATGTAATTCTGAAACACAACCTTATAATAGCAAGACATAAAAGGATTCTGATTTGAAAACACAATTACATCAGATTGCCATTACAAAATCTAAGACAAAAGATAAGAAGGAGAAATTTGTTGTTCTATTAAAACTGAAAGAGTCTTTGCCTAAATCTAAAACTGAGTACCAAAAAGGTTTACAAGCTCAAGAGTGTATGAGCAAGAAAACTCTTATCTGAACTACTGGGAATGGAGAGTTGAAAGACTAAATCTATCAAAAGAACTATCAAGGAAACCGTAATCCGAGCTCAGAAAAAGCTCAAGGAAAAAAACTTCAAACAAACTCAAAAAACTGCTTAAAAGCATAAAAAAAGCACAATGCTTTTATGATGAACCTGTCAAGCCTCTAAAAATAGGCTAAATCTGCTTTAAAAGCACAAAAAACACCTTATCTCTCCAAGACAAGTCTGAAATCCGACCAAGAAGAAAAGTCAATCAAAGATCTGCTAAAAATAGCAAGAAAACATAAAGCAATTTATAGAATATCGCTTTATGATTTTGCTTTTACAAGATGCAGATTTTTTACAATTTGCCTTATTTTTTGCAATTTAAAGATTGGAAATATTTTGCAAAAAGAAAGAATCACCCTTATTTCTCCATTACAATAATTGATTTTTCTCAAAAAAAATCATAAAAACACATTACATAATCTTCTTCTTATCAAAACTTCTCATTGATTTCTCATAAAACCAATTAAAATGAGAAACCCTAAAAATATGGCACTGAGCATAAGGCATTCATAAATCTCCCCTAATTGCCTCTTCATTTAAAACAATACCCTAAGGCATAAACCCATACTTCTCTAAGGCAAAACAAAAAGTCTTAAATACTTAAGACATCACCCTAACATAAAAATTTCGGCCTTACATAATATTGATTTAGACTTAGGTTTGAATAAATCATAAGGAAAGCATTATGGGTTCAACCACCATTTGATATTCAACATGTGCATTTTGAATGAACATTCTGGAACTTCATAAGGCTCGAATTAGGGCTTTGATCAAAACAGGGTCAAACCCTAATTATCATCATTTCACACCCGTTACTTGAGAAGAAGGAAACTATGTCTGAAAGGAAACTGCCACCATGATGGTGTCAAATTCGAGCTCGTGTGCTTCAACAATCCTCTCCATGTTTCCAGATAACTAAGTCTCCAGTGGGTAAGCCTCCCTTCATGGTAAAATAGCTTTTCTACTTCATAATTTCGAATATAAAAAAGTTCTAAAGGCGCGGCCTGCATGAGCTTACTCTCTGATCTTCTCTTACCTTGACTTCTCCATGCCATTATGAGTTCAAGCTCGACCTCTACAGTCCACTCCATGAAAGCTTCAACTTGTGCTCTTGTTTTCCTTTACTGTGCAAAGGTAAGCTTTATTTAATGGTTTTTGTAACCTCTATTTTGGCCTTGAGGCCATGGTGAACACACTTTGATGTCTTTATTCTGCACTTTCTGTGTGTTTCTCGTGCTCATTGCTGTGCATTATTCTCACCATAAGAGCTCGACCGTTCTTCAAAACTTGAAATCATGCCTTGGGAAGCTGAACAGGAAGCTATGGCTGCGGCTTGAGTGCTCCATCAGAAATTTAAACTGGTAATTTTCCCTGCCAATCTCCAGAAACTTAAATGGTTTCTTTCTACCCATGAATTTTGGCCATATCAGGCCGCGCCCCATGTACACTATAGGAAACAAATTCTTGACTTTTGGGTTCGACCCATATCATAAAATCGAGCATTATGTCAATTTGACAATATTTCTGCATATGGGTATCCAAGAAAGCTGAATAAAGTTGTATTTTTCTTCTATTTAATTCCAAATTACACATGGTTATGTTTGTAATTTATTTTCTACACTTTGAAACTAACCCTGAAAGTGGGTATTTGAAATCCTTAGGGAAACTCCACTTTTCTGTATTTGATGCTAAACTGAAAATGGGTCCTTTGAATTATTAAAGAAAAATGCATTTGATTTTCTTCTGAAGCTCGTCCTAGCACAAAATTTTCACATGTTGTAGTCAAACTGCTTTTGGATGCAAAACCCAAAATGGGTATTGTAGATTATCACATTTTATGTATTTTGTATGAAAACCCACATGTGGATACCATGGATAACTGAGCATAGTTTTACTTCGTGGTCCTGAAGCAAATGTTTGTATATTTTGAAGAAAATGTCTCTATTTTGATTTCTCTTTAGAAACTCGACCCTCAGTTCATTGCATTTATTCCTGCTATTCTCTGTACAAATCCTCAAATGGGTATACCATATTCCAAAGAATAATATATGTACTTTTCCACTAGGGTTTGATGTTTACCTTCAGAAAACCAATATTGGCATTTGATGTTTGCTTTCAGATCTTCCTTCAGAAATGTACACTCATGGTTTAGATCAAAACAATGGTAATCTATATTTAGTTATGAGCTCCCTTAAGCATTCAGACTCCTTAAAGAAAGCCACTCATTGCATCACTGTTGCTTGTTTAAATATGTCTTCAGAAGAACATGATGGAACAACCATAATTTATGTGTTTGTTCATACTCATTTGACTCATATACCTAGTTTTCATTTTGGAATTTCTGTAACTCTCTTTGATAGTTGTATGACACTTGAACTTGATTCATAATTTTTTTCCTCCTTTGTTAAAAGCATCTAACCTCTTGTCACAGCACTGTCATTGACATGGATCTTGAGAATGATTTGTATTTGTTCATTGCGAAGAAAAGGATCTCTATGCTTGTATTCTACCTGTATTCTAAAGTTTTTCTGGCACTCCTTAACCTTATCATGGAAACTCCTATCTCCTATTCTTGAATTCCATAGGGAAACCAAATGGAAACATTGTAACATCATGACCACATGCTGCTCAATAGCTCATATGTATAGCTTAACAACTTAGAACTTATTTTGGAAAGAAAAGACTTACTCTTCCCCTATTATCCTGGAATGATCTCTTTATTACCAAACCCATAATGCCGTGCTTACTTTACCAGCCGACTTAGAACTAGAAACTCCTTTAGCACTCAAAAGCACTTGTCTGCTTTTGTTCTCATGAGCAACATGGTACTCTTCATGCATTTTTATATTTCACTGTACAAACTGCTCTTAAAATCTGTTCTCTTTGATAATGAAAATTAGAACAAAGCATTAAGACATATGTATGCCTGCTCACTATCCGAGAAAGAATTGATGAATTGAAACTCACATGACATATGATTATAATCAGTACAAAAAATGAAGTAATTCAACAATTTCTGATGTAAATGTACTCAGCTAAATTCCTTAAGTGAACTAAACTCACTGTTCACCTATAGCCTTCAGAAAGACTCCTGATCGTTATGAATGCACAGTTGGTTTCGTTACTCGATGGATTCTCTATTTTATTCTTTCAGCTGTATTTCATTTCATTTGTTGTATATGATGAAGTATCTTTTAAAATCAGCCCCATTTGATGAATAGGGCAGCATGCTGGGCTCTACCCTTGTGGGAGCCCATTTTACTCCACATGCTTGGTCTTCGAATAATGTTCAACTTCATGACTTTACCTATACCTGCACAAGGAAACAAACAATGTTAGCATAAAAATAGAACATGATGATCATGGTATTGTTATCTCTCCTTCAGCCCACTTCTTTCATATTGCACTTGATAGGATTTGATTGTTTCAATGCATTGCTAATAGTATGCTGCACTATTGTAGGTGCATCATATAAGTTACATCATAGTCGGAGCCACTGATACCCCTCTTTTCCTCTTGCAGGTCGACAAAGCTAGAGATGACGAGGTGCACCATTCAACATCAAGCGTCGATAATCAGGCAATGATGATTATGCTGTTGCTTATGTGTTTTCCTTTCTGCATCATTAGTAGTGCAATGTGTTCTTAGAAATGTATTGTAACAATCACAGTTATATCCATGGCTTGTGTGGATCTTTGATTTCAATTCTGCTTTTCAATCGAAAAGAAAAATGCATTTTCATGCAATGTTGTAATATCATTCTGATTGTGAAATCAAATGAAGCCTTGTAAAATATGAGTTTTTTACGAAATAAATGAAAGCATCTAAAATGCTATTTTGCTCATTTGTTCAATTTTGTATTTCTGCCATTTCTGGAACATCTACATGGCATTCTGAAAACTCCATTTTTCCTTAAAAGCATAACTGTTACTCGATGAATAAGGATAAAACTATGAATCAACATTTGAACTTAAATGCAATTCCACCTTATGATAAATAACATTCAGCCGGCTTCACCAATTGAGTCGAGGCAAAAATTTGGTAACAAATACATTATTAGATTCTTAGAAATATTAATCGCACTTGTATTATCACACAATATAGGAATAGGTTCATCATAAACCACTTTCACATCTTTCAAGGTTTTCTTCATCCAAATCACCTGAGTGCAACAAGATTCTGCAACAATATATTTAACTTATGCTATGAATAAAGACATCGAGTCATGCTTTTTACTGAACCAAGAGACCAATCTATCTCCCAAAAAGAATGTAATTCCACTTGTACTTCTCTAGTAATCCACACAAACAGCCCAGTCAACATCAGGATAGACACTCAGATAAAATTTATCATCATTTTTATACCATAGGCCATAATCTAGAGTTCCCTTCAAATATCTAAATATTCTTTTCACAACTTTCTCATCAGATCGCTTAGGATTAACTTGAAATTTGGCAACCAAACATACAACATGTATTATATCAACCCTGTGTCATGCAGAATGTCCACATTGACTTATATAACTTGATCATACACCAATCTACACAAGTACCTAAATATTTATTCTATACAATAGATAGGCATTCAAAAATATCTATAGCACACTGTCATTTGAAATCTATGCTTGTGGACCTCCAAATTTCCTGATATAACAAAGTAGCATGCATTGAATAATCTTGAACATGTCGACAAGATTGCATGGACACGATATTATTTCTTGAGGAATGCAAAGCATTCCAACAAGCCTTCAAGATATGACAACTTGGGTATAACACCTTCACATCTTGGTTAACTCATCTTTTAATTTGCAAGATTAAATCTTGCACTGCGGAGGAAAGTAGACCATCATTATTTAGCCATAGAATATATAAATAGTGAATGCCTTGGAAAACCTCTGAAACTTTTCTTTATGCACAGTACAACAACTTGGAATGATACTAATCAAAACATGTGTACCAACCTCCACACACCTTCTTCTTGCATTAGAACCTTCAACAAAAAGTTCATCCTTGCACCACATATTTGCACACCATCTGTTTTGATCCAATTCTTCTTTCATGTCGAGGTCTTCATCATCATGTCCTTTTCAGGGGGCTGTAATTTCTTCAAATAAAATCTCCCCCTAAGATAATGCTCTATCTCAGTTTGTCTTAGGATCTTGTATAGAATGCACAAGTCTAGAATCACCCTTCTCATTTTCTTGAGCTTGTTCTTCCTTCTAGACCTTTTCATTACCCTTCCTTTGTTGATTAAGGGATTCATCCTTTTTCTAAATAGGTGGCTTACAAAACTACTTCTGCAATAATTTTCCTTATGTCCCATCTTATTGCATTTGTAGCACACAATGTTGTGCTTCAGAATAAAGTTGTTCCTCTTCATTTGAGATCTACACTCAATAGATTTATGAACAAAGTTGTTGCAATCATAGAAATATAAATGAAATAAATTATCATTGTTTCTTTGAGGCACAAAGGATGTTCTACTCATGTTATCATTCCTTGTCTGGATCTACAATTGTGTGAGGGGGAAGGAATCCACCAGGAAAAACGATGCGAAATCAAGATCAAATGCAAGATTGAAATAAAAAAACTATCTAATTCAAAAACACTTAATCTATCCTATTCCATCACTCATGAAATGTGAAAATCTAAGCTATTTGAATGAAATGAGATCCGAAGATATTCAAAACAAATTCAAATAAACAAAAGAAGAGTTTACCATCCCATGTTGGAGTGTGTTTGCATGATGTTGGGTTGTTCGTTTCACTGCAAAGCTTCCATTGCTTACGTGCAAAAGCTTGATGGGCGATGCTTGGTTGATCGAAAAGGTTGAAGCTCTATCAATGGTGACTATGATAACACTTCCTTGCATAAGGTAAGTTGAAATTTTGATCCATATTTGTGAGGAGAGAGGTTTGTTTAATAGGAAAAGCAATTTTGAATCAACGGTCAAGATTGCATTGGAGAATATCTAGATCAACGGTCAAAATGAGTTGAGAGGATTTAGACATGAGGATATTGTGCAAAGTTGATTGCACAATTAGGGTGATTGAAGAATAGATTGGCTAGTTAGGATTTTGATTGCTTAGTTAGCAATTGATTGATCAGTTAGGGTTTAGTTAGGAATTAGATGGTTGAGTTAGCAAAATTAGATTGCTTTGTTTAGCAAAATAGATTGCTTAGTTAGCAACCCATGATTTTCTCAATAAAAAAGTGGGCGACGAATATTAATTAATTAATTAAATTAATTAATTCCATTTTGATTTGATTTTGATTTTTGATAATTTGAATAGTTTGATTTATTTATTCAAATTTTGGAGGGAAAATGTGATAATTAAATTATTATGATTTAATAATTTAATTAATTTTGAGGAATAAGGTGAATTAGTGACGTAATCAAATAATTAACATTGTTTGACTAATCAAGACAAACTAAGATTAGATTAGAACTTTATTAAATAAATATAATTTATTTAATTAGTAGAAACGATGAAATGTGAATTAATCAAATAACGTTGTATTATTCGATTAATAGTAGAATTAGGGTTTTCAATACTTTTATTAAATAAACGATATTTATTTAATTTGTCGAGAATGATGAAAAAGTGAATTAATTAAATAATGTTGCATTATTCAATTAATAGAGGAAATAGGGTTTTGAATGTCGTTCGATGCATTGTGAGATATTGTGGGATGATTCCGAGATGATTTGAGATGTTTCAGAGATGTTCTAAGTTGATTATGAGATGTTCTGAGACGTTTTGGGTTGATTCAGAGTCATTTTGAGACATTTTGAGTTGATTTAGAGTTGTTTCAAGTTGATTTAGAGTTATTCCGAGATGTTCCAAGTTGATTCAAAGTCATTTCAAGACGTTCCAAGTTAATTCAGAGTTGTTCCAAGTTGAATCAGAGTCATTCTGAGACGTTCCAAGTTGATTCAGACTCATTCCGAGTCATTCCGAGTCATTCCAAAGTCATTTCAAGACATTTCGAGTTGATTCAAAGTCATTCCAGAGTCATTTCGAGACATTCTGAGTTGATTCAGAGTCGTTCAGAGTCGTTTCGGGTTGATTCTAAGTTGTTTCGAGACATTATGAATTAGTGATAAGTGTTAAGTCAATTTTACATGTCTACATTTTTCCCCTCTTTGATACAAAGTACTGGTTGCTTTGTTTCAAAGATTCTATTTTTAAGATCAAGTTTTTTTTGAAATTTTTTTATACCCCACTATGCCCCAGTGTTTCGTGAAATGATGGTAAGACTCTGTGTTGCCCCCTCGAGAGGTTGACAAAAAATTTCAAGTTTTGAGGTCAAGCTCACGACTCTGTATAATTTCTATTTCGATGTGTTTAGGTCCTAGAATTAGGTGTATAGGTCCTTCGTTTCTTGTTCTAATGTTTCTCTAAGCTTCTATTTTGAAAGTAGGAAGTTTCCCTAAGTAGAAATTAGGGTTTGCTTGAGGCTTATATAGGAAATTTGTCTTCTAGATAGCTCATTTGTGTTTTGAATCTGTGTGATTGAAATTAAGTGTATCAAATGTAGATTCAAAATTAAATCAAAACAAACCAATGCAACATTATATTGAAGAAAGCTAATTAAAAGATAAAAAAACTCTTAAAACATTAGTTCCTTCAATGACGTCCCATTTTCCTCTATCTCCAGTGTTTTTTTCGATTCCAACTTGCTCTCAGATTGGTGCTAGGCTCAACAAACGGTCTTCCTAGAGAACGAGATTTGAAGATGATGATTGTATTCTATGCTAAGATATGATCAACATGCTTAAACTAAACATGATTGCTAGAATGTAAGATTACGAAATTATGAATGCTAAAGCTGATAATGACAATGCTAAAATGCTAATCGCCTGAATGCAACTAATATCTAATGTCTGTCTCTAATGTGTGTGTAACCAATGCTTGGATTCGCAGGGGTATTTAGAGAGTTTTCGAAAGATTCTGATTGGTTGATGTGATCAACAGTTGAAATCAAGCTTGTCAAGATGAATGGTGATAGATTTTGTAAGTTGAGAGAAAGATGGAAGGTTGGGAAATGTTTCCTCATACACAATCTCTTCCATTCAAAATTGAAGGAAATTTTCCATTTGAGGAGTTAGTTGAAGATAAATCCCATAATTAATTAAATAAATAAATATATTTAATTACATGTGGCAATGAATTTAGAAGTTTTCATAATTAAATAATTAATAATTAATTATGTGTGAGAGGTGAAAATGGAAGGTAATTAAATATTTAAATATTTAAAATATTTAATTATGCATGAAATGAGAAAAAGGTGTTAAATTAAATATTTGTAATATTTAATTTAACTGTGAGATGAAAAAAGTGTTTGGAGGAATATTCCATTATTTGAATTCAAATATTCAAATTTAGAATAATATGATAATTAGCATAAATAAATTATAAAATTTATTTAATTTAATTAAGAGGAATATGGAAGATGGTAATAATTAAATAAAGTTATTTATTTAATTAAGGTAGAAGAATTATAAAAGTGAACGATATAAATAAATAATTAAATTTATTTATATGTAGATGACTTTAGAAGATTAATTAAATAATTCATATTTAATTAATTAACAAACTTGATCAACTATGACCATTTTTAGATGTATACATTTTGCCCCTCTTTGAAGTGATGTGTGAAACACATAGCTTCAAAGAAAATATTCCTGCTTTTGAAATTTGTTGTGTTTGATTTTGCCCCTGGTCGGAAAATTTTAACTGATATGCCCCTGATTAAAAAAAAACATGTTTGATATGCCATTTGTTTTGAATCTGGTATGTGGCTGATATTGATGATGCCCCCTCGGGAGGTATATCACTGATGATGAGAAAAATGTTGGGTTGATGATGAAATTCAGATGATGAGAGGGACCACTGATTTAGCTCTCGATAATTAATTAAAAGATGCCCTAATTTAAAAAATAAGGTCAGAGTTTGGGAAAAATAAAATAAAAATGAAAATGCCACAAGAACCCACCTTGGTTGACCTTTAAAAGGTCAAAGGAGTAAAAAGGGCAAGTCATTTTCACCTTTTGACTGTAGTGATTTTGTTGCTCTGACGCTGACTTGGCGAGATGGAGATTTTGTATCACAGACATAGATTCGAGCGGGCCCACCGGTACCAAAGACTAGTTGCGTATGGACCACCGGTGAGTCGATTCAACCCTCTTTGATTTGAAAATTTGTGATTTTAATTGATTTTTTATGCATTTTTATGCGGATTTAGGTTTGAACAACCCGTTTTAGCGCATATAGGAAATAGATTAGTGCTTTCGATGTTTCTTTTAGCGCATATAGGGTGTAATTTAGCGCTTTTAGGAAATAGACAGTTTAGCGCATACGGTATGTAGAATAGTGCTTATAGGATGCCAATAGGTAAATTGTAGATTAGCGTATAGAGGGAATAGAATAGCATTTAGGGTTTCAACGCATTAGTTGGATGAAAGGGCGCATACGCTTAGGGATTTAGCGCATACAGGGAAGTAGCACATAGGGGAAAAACTTTAGCACTTTTAAGGCACAAAATGGCGCATAAGGGGATTTAGCACATCAGGGGGAAACTTCAATGCTTTCGGGGTTTTAGCGCATAGAGGCCATAGATTAGCGCATCCAGGAAATTTAGGCTAAATGCATTGTTTGATGAAAGTGATGATGTATATTGCTTCTTTGGTCAATAGATAGATAAATTGTCCTGTCATCATGTTGATATGGATAGAAATGATAGAAAATCTGATGAGGAATTGATAACTTTGTTTCCTGAAAATAGAAAAACAAAGAGTAGATAGCTGATAACTTTGTTTCCCTTGAATGAAAAACAAAGAGTAGAATCATTGATGGATTGTCTGATAACTTTGCTTTAGAAAACAAAGAGTAGATGATTGATATGACTTCTAATAAATTTGCTTTCTGCGATAGAAAACAAATAGTAGATGATTAATATGATCTCTGATAAATTTTCTTTCTGCGATAGAAAACAAATAGTAGATGATGTGTTTGAAAACATATTTGCATTCATGTTTGAAGTAGAAATAGGAAGATGATTTGATTGAACTGATAAATTTTCTTTCCTAAAAAAGAAAACAAATAGTAAATGATGATAGAGTAGATTGATTTGATATAAATTTTGCACTGATATGGAGCACTGATAGATAGATATGTGTTGTGATTGTATGATGTTAAGTAGATAGATCACTGTGATATGAGTCATGATATGAGTCAGATTGATTGTCCTTGTGATGACCAAAAATAGGAGGGTTTCAAAAACCTCCAGATCAGAGAGCGCTTCCCTATGGGTTGGGATAGGATACGAGATCTGACACTTGCAGATGTATAGTTGATAGTGGGATGTGGGTTGGGACCTTTATTGTCTATGCCTCCAATTCGGGTCAACAAGGGACTATTGATTGCACTAGCAGAGAGATGGAATTATGAGCATAATACCTTTGATTTGCTGACAGGTGAGATAACTGTGACCCCAAAGGATGTATATAGGATTTTGGGGATTCCAATGGTAGGTGCTCTTGTGGTTTATGACCACAAGGAGCTAGGTGGTACAGACGCACTCAGGAGGGTGTTTGGGGATGCTCATATAGTAGGGTATTGGGTGCCATGGGTAGATTTGAGGGGATATCTGGCCTTACCCGCCATTTTGAATGCATTCATTGGAGGCTTCCTTTGTCTGCACCATTGGTCAAAGGGACTATTAGTTGGGTGGGGTAGGACCATTGAGCAGATGATAGGCCAGCAGTGGAGATATGCCTGGGGGAGCTACATGTTAGCACATTTGTACCATGACTTGCATCAAGTAGTATACAAAGGATCATCTAGTTTGTCTTATGGTGTTACCCTGCTCTAGATCTGAGCATGGGAGCATATTGCTATTACGAGACCACTTTTTCCTAGAGCTAGGCCACCAGGCAGGCCATATGTATATGCATATTCTAGTGCACTTGTCCAACCCAAGATGGGAAAGTTGGAGTACTGGAGACAGATTCTGGATGATATAGATTCAATGATATGGGGGCCGTACACAGATTGTGAGGCATGGGACACATATCATCTGGAGATGTCGTTTGTATGTATGCCCTAATATTTGATAGGTCAGACCCCTTTCGTTATAGAGATATTTTTGGCATTGTGGGTACAGAGACAATATGGATATACGCAGGGGATGTTGCAGGGCGTTGCGCACTATGGGAGGTGCAAGGATGATCCTAGATGGGGGCCATGCATTTCATATCAGGTTGTGTATACAAAGTATACAAGGTTACAACCCAAGGCATGGGATTATAGGTCAGACATTACTGATGCAGAGATTTTAGATGAGTACTCTTCGCATTTTCACACACATCCATTTCCTTGTTTTACATGTCCAGATGAGCCGACACCCATTATGATGGCACCTCAGCCAGGAGGGATGAGACAAGAGGATGTGGCAGGGGGAGCAAGCAGTTGGAGGAGGGGAGGAGGAGGATAGTGGAGATGGAGAGAGCTCAGATGATGGTAGTGGGGTGACAGTGGAGATGGCAGAGGAGATGAGCAGAGGCCAGACATTTTGGGCAATGTTCAGATCATGTGGAGGCCAAGGACTGGTACTGGACAGAAGGAAAGTGATCATGGTATCCTCTACAGTGTAACAGGTGTAGATAGCTACTGTGTAGTCCCAGGTACAGATGCTTCAGGGGAAAAAGGCGCAGTTGTAGAGCCAGTTGGCTCAGGCTTAGAGTGTTGCAGTACAGTTACAAGAACATGTGTAGATATAGGCATAGACGCAGGAACCTCTTCCTGCCCCAGACCCACAGGTGGCCCAGTTGATAGCAGAGAGAGATTCCTTTAGACGGAGGGAATTAGAGGCAGAGGGTGTTGCCGAGAGACTTGTGGGCACTGTTGAGAGCACATCTTTGTGAGATGCCATTGCAGAGGGATTCAAGATTTCCAAGGAGGCTAAGCATTATCGGATTAGATATGAGGAGTTGTGCCCTCCTGATGACAAAGAGCCTTACCCTCGGTCCCACAACAGATCTAGGAGTAAATCACAAAGTATGACACATAATAGAGGGGTCACAGGGCCTCGACAGGATCTCGACCTAGGGGGTAGTGGCAAGCCACCATTCTCTAGACCAGCTCCATCAGGGGGCTCTACTAGCCAGCCGTGAGATGTGATGTTTATTGATACAATATTATTGATGTATATCACACGTGTATATCATTTGTGGAGCATGTAGATTGATTTTAATCATTTCTCATGTATCTCTCTATACTTTTCAGTTTCATTGGACATTGGACATTTGTATTTATTTTTGATGAGCGATGATATGCAGCAGCGATGAGTTTTGATGATGTGCATTTTTGATGTAATGATGTGATGATGATATGGATATGCGTTTGTGTGTATATGTTATGAAATGGATTTGCGATGCCTTTTAATGGATTTATGACTAACCATGTGATGCAGGATGATTCTTATGATGACGATTTGTGATGCGTACTAATGATGTCATGCAAGTGGATAACTTATGATGTGATTATGAAAATATGCAATGGGATATATGATATGCAATGTTTTGCAAATGAGGTGGAAATGTAATGTATGTATGCATTTTTTTTTTGGATTTTTTCAAATGCAATAAATAATGATGATGTGATGGAAAATGGATGTTTATGTTTATGAAATGCATCATGAATTTGTAATATGGATATGGATTAGGAAATGATATGTGGTATGGGTCAAATGTTATGTGAAAGGTGACATGATATTTAAATGATATGAAGATGATAGATGAGAAAAGATATGATATGAATGCAATGTGAAATGATAGATAATGGGATGAAATGAACATGATTAATAATAATGAGATGTATGACACGTAATGAAATGATGATGAAATGATAATGATAAATAATAATGAGATGTATGATAAGATTATAAATGATATGTAATGAAATGTTGATGAAATGATATGAAATGATAATGATAATGAAAATGTAATGAAATGATAAGTGAAATGAAATAGATTATAAAATGATGACACAAAGATAAAATATGATAATGAAATGGTAATAAAGATGATAAATGGTATGCAATTGTGTAGAATGAAAATGAAATAGATATAAAAATGATAAGTAAGATGTTAATGATATGAAGACGATAGATAATATGAAAATGAAAGTGATATGAAATACCTAATGGATAAATGAATGATAGGAAATGATAAAGGATCTAAATAATATGCAATAAAACAATATTTAAAATGAAGATGATATAAAATGAGAATGATCAATGGTATGCAATGAAATTATATGATATGAAAAAATGATAAATCACATGATAATGCATAGTGATGGATGAATAAATGATAAAGGATGAAAATGAATGATAAATGATAAACTATATGATATGTATAGGACCTAGATGAAATGAAAATGATTAATGAAATGATGATGAAGATGAAAGATGATAATGAAACAAATGTTCGAATGTCCTCCACAAATAGTCCAAAGGAACATGACAGCCGTTGATGTTTTTGTTCATCCTTTCAAAACTCTGATGCAAATCCAGTATGCAGATATGTACAATGATCTAAATGAAACCAACCGTTTGTTGAGCCCTTTGTTAGCTTTCTTGAATCATCATAGAGTGTTTTGAAATGTTGGAAGTATGTACAAGCATCAGAGGGTAAATTAGCACCAATGATGAATTGAGTACAACTTTCATGATTTTTGATATAGCAAGTGAACACAAGCATTGAGGTATAATTGAATCGAGATGACTTGAGCATTTCTTGCATAAACAGACAAAGATTAATCACTTTTGCAAATTTGGAACTGTCATCAATGATACACTTTGGAAATCATGTCTCACAACATATTTGCACCATAGTCTCGCAACAGACAGAATAGAGCCTCAAGACATCAGACAAAGAAAAATCATTCTCTTTCCTCGCCACTCTAGTTCAGTACATCATCGAGTGTGATCCAGAGGGATGATATCGAAAATCAAACAACCATTGTTCAAAATATAATACTATTATTCCAAATATTATTCAGATTTTAGATCATCTAGATATGTGTTATGATATGATACTTGCTGAAAACTATTATGATATGAATCAATGACTAGATAGTTGTTCATGGGATTACATTGCTTGTTCTACAGTAGAACTTGAAAGTGATTCCCCCCAGTTGGCAATGTTTTGCCCCCAGTTTTGCTAAAATGAATATGTACAATGCATGGTGTATCGCTCATGCAGTAGCTATTATGGCCCTGATGGAAAAATGCATGAAATGAAAGTTAAGTGCAGAACATGAACTAATAGATGGAGAGCTCCAGCGTATGGAGAGCTCCAATAGATTTGTTGTTTTCACCCCATTTTTTGTTTTGATTTTTGACTGTTTTTGTTATTTTTTCAGGACTTTTTCTACTGTTTTTGTTATTTTTTCTAGGCTGGATGATGATAATTGATTTAGACATAATATTTCTTTAGGTGCATGTTGTTGATGGGTTCTTCAAACAGGTCCCCTTCTGGCATTGACAGATTGTATGCTCCTGAACCGTATACTACGATGACCACATAAAGACCCAGCCAATTTGGTTCAAACTTTCCTTTCTTCTCTCTTTCTTGCTGATTTCGTGGGTTTTCCTTCAAAACAAGATCATCAACCTAAAAGGTACGTGTCTTGACTATGTGATTATAGCTACGAGACATCATATGTTGATATTCTTTCAAATGATCAGCTATTCGTTGTCTCTTCTCATCGAGGAGTTCCAACTCTTGTAGTCGGGAAACTCTGTATTCATCATCTGTGATTAAACCTTTCAGTGATACTCTAAGTGATGGAATCTCAACCTCTAGAGGTAATATGGCTTCTTCTCCATAGACAAGAGCATACATTGTTGCTCTTGTTGGCATTCTGATGCTAGTTCTATTGGCCCATAATGCGGGATTGAGTTGAACGTGCCAATCTTTCCCTGCATCATTCACAATCTTCTTCAAAATTTTCAATATAGTCTTGTTTGAGGCCTCTGCTTGGAAATTCCCTTGTGGATAGTAAGGTGTTGAATATCTGTGTTGAATATGGAATCTCTCACAAAGTTCATCAACATCCTGATTCTTGAATGGTCGTCCATTATCTGTCATGATGGAGTTGGGGATGCCATACCGACAAATGATATAGTTGAGTATGAACGATGAGATTTATTTTCCAGTAACCTTAGTGAGAGGTACTGCCTCAATCCACTTGGTAAAATACTCTGTCATTTTGATGATGGACTTGTGTCCGTTCGATGATGAAGGATGAATCTTTCCAACTAGATCTAACCCCCATTGAGAGAATGGCCAAGTCGACGTGAATGGTTGTAGTTCCTATGCTAGTGCATGGATGAGATTCCCATGTATCTGACATTTTGAGCACTTCTTCACAAAAGTAAATGATTCTCTTTCCATTGTAGGGTAGTAGTAACCCATTCTAATCAATTTCTTGGATAAGGTCAATCCACTGGAATGAGTACCACAAATTCCACCATGAACTTCTTGTAAAGCCTTATCAGATTCATCACGTTCAAGACATCAAAGTAAAGTACCATCAAGAATGTGATGATAAAGGATGTCAGCTATAAGAGTATAGCGAGAGGATTGGAAGATAAAGTTATGCTTTTGGTTACGGGATAAGTCAGGTGGTAAGATGTCTTTTAGGTAGGCATAAATCTTGCCATACCAAGGTGAATCATATCCTACTAAGTGGAAAATGATTTGGCTTTCAGGTGTGTCATAGGCAGGTGCAAATGATTGTTCCTCCAAAAATTTATAGCGAGACTAATTTTTTGGGAGTTGTAGCAATGATGCGATTGTGGCCATAGCATCAGCTGCTTAGTTATCAAGTCTTGGAATCTGTATGAACCTGATGTCCATGAAGTACTTTTTGAAATCGTCAACCATTTTCTTATATGGCAAAAATTTGTCATCTTTGGTTTGATAATCATCATTGATCTGATTTATGACTAACTGTGAGTCACCATAAACTTGTAGTTATGTGATCCTCCATTCCAATGCGATCTTGAGTCCAACAATTAAAGCTTCATATTCGACTATGTTATTGGTGCATGGAAACATTAGCCTATGACCGAGGAATGGTATGTCCTTGAGGGGTGAAAAAGAGTATGCTTTCCCCTAATCCATGTTGAGTGAAAGAACCATCAAATTATAATGACCATGGATGTTTGGATTCTGCAGTGAAGACATCATCATCTGAAATTCAATGTGCATGGGATGCTCTGCTTGTATGCTTGCCCCTAATCCATGTTGAGTGAAAGAACCATCAAATTATAATGACCATGGATGTTTGGATTCTGCAGTGAAGACATTAGCATCTGGAAATTCAATGTGCATGGGATGCTCTGCTTGTAGTGGTGCTTCAGCTAGTTGATCAATGATAACTTGTCCTTTGATTGCTTTGCGATCAACATAATGGATATCAAACTCACTTAGGATCATAACCCATTTTGATAACCTTCCTGTTAAGGTAGCCTTGCTTAGTAGATACTTGAGTGGATCAACCTTTGCAACAAGATTGATTGTATGAGTTAACATGTAGTGCTAAAATTTATGTGAGGCAAAGACTACTGCTAGACAAGCCTTCTCGATGAAAGTGTAGTTGAGTTCATGAATTTTTAGTGTTCGGTTGATGTAATAAATTGCACGTTCCTTTCCTGTAGAGTCTCCTTGCTAATAATGCCCCCAAAGGTGTCTTTGTTGTGGCAATATATAAGATTAATGGTTTTTCCGGATTTGGTGGTACTAGAACCGGTGGATTCATTAGGTACTGATTGATCTGTTGGAAAGCTATTTCACACTTGTCATCCCATTTGAAAGGAACATTCTTATGCAATAGATGTGTGAAAGGTAGACTTTTATCTGCCAGATGTGCAATGAATCTTCGTATAGATTGAAGTCATCCCTGTAATGACCTCAACTGACTAATGTTCCTTGGTGGAGGCATTTCCATGATTGCTTGTACCTTGGCAGGATCTACTTCAATCCATTTTGCTGATACTATGTATCCTAAGAGCTTTCCAGATGTAACCCCAAAAACAAATTTCTTGGGGTTGAGGTGAACTTTGAACTTTTCTAACCTTGCAAAGATTTTGGATAACACTTCAAGATGTCCATCTCTTGTGTATGAGTTTTCCAATATATCATCCACATAATCTTCCATGAATGTGTGCATCATGTCATGAAAAATTGTAGTCATAGCTCTTTGATATGTAGCCCCAACGTTCTTTAGACTGAAAGGCATGACGTTCCAACAATAAGTCCCCCATGGACATGTGAAAGTTGTTTTGTCCTGGTCTTCAGGTGCAATCTTGATTTGGTTGTAACGAGAAAAACCATCCATTAGTGAATACATGGCATGGCCAGCTGTCAGATCAACTATAGTATCGATGTTTGGAAGTGGGAAGTCATCCTTAGGAGATTCCTTATTAAGATCTCTGAAATCTGTGCAAATTTTGATACGTCCATCTAGTTTGGATACAGGAACAATGTTGGAGATCCATTTTGCATAGTCGATTGATCTTATGAATCCCACATCAAGGAGTTTTCTCAGTTCTTCTTTAACCAGTAGTGCAACATGAGGATGCATCTTTCTGAGTTTTTCTTTCATAGGTTTAACTCCTAGTTTGATGGGCAAGTGATGCATTATGAGATTGGGTTCAAGACTTGGCATGTCT
Organism: Sequoia sempervirens; assembly: GCA_007258455.2. NCBI lineage: Eukaryota > Viridiplantae > Streptophyta > Pinopsida > Cupressales > Cupressaceae > Sequoia > Sequoia sempervirens. Next base: position 19,126,521 of record VDFB02000015.1, read on the forward strand.
GCATAAGACCAAACAAAGTTGACCTGATTTTCTCTTAGGAATTCCATGAACTCAGGTACTTCTTTAACTGTCATTGATGCAGCTAATTGTAGAATCCTTTGTTGTTCTGTAGTTTCAAGATTAACCTCTTTTGTAGGCTCAATCAAGATAGGTGATTGCTCATGATAGTGCTCGGGGAGAGTGTCAAGCTTCCCATCATTTGGTGCCTTAAAAAGGTTTTCACCATCTGATATGCTCTTTGTTTTATCTTTTGTTTGATCTAACACTGCCAGATTCTGGTTTTCACCATTAGATCTTTCTTTTTTATTTTTATTTTTGCAGCTAGGAGACTTGACACTCTCCTAATTAAAGACTCTATGCTGAAAATCACTAGTGGAACAATAATTTGTGTCATATGTGGAAAGGAAGTTCATGATAGATTCATCGCTTGGAAACATAGGTATATCAATAGGTTCAGATAAATCCTAGTCAAGGAGATCAGGATGGATCAAAGGTAGCGGGTCATTAGGCCGCGTGGAATCGGCTATGGTTATGACCATAACGGAGTTGTCTGTAGGATCTAAGGTATGAGGTGGCTCAGTGATGGTACTAATCCCACGATAGTCTTGTTCGTTTAAATTTGACTCAGTATCACTAGAATCATAGTCACCTTGTAGTTCGGATTCTTGCGGTTGGGACCCTGACCCTTCACCTTCGATTAGAGTTGGGGTTTACTTGTGTATCACATCAACCTTTTTATCTTTCTAGAACTCATCATTGTAGATGGTGTCCCATTCATATTCACGAGAGTTTGTGTTAGAGTTATTATCCACGAAATTATGAATTGTTGTCAAACATGCTTCTCTTGTATCAGAACCTTCTTGCAATGCGAGGACAGTATCATGCAACTACTTGGATGCTCTTTCTTTTGAGTTAGTATCATAGCCTAGTCCTGTTTTATCTTTTGCAGCAAGTCGTGGAAGGTGAATAGGCTCAACCACTCCTTTTCTCTTTTCGATAGGACCATTACCATCATAGCCCATCTTCTGCATGATTGAATACCCTTTGCCATATCGATTAGTTGGTATTTTGACATTGAGGACTGTTTTGTCTTCATCTTTATAGAGCCAATTTAGAACTTCTCTATCCTCAGGATCTTCCATGGGGAATTTTTCTTTGATAAATCACCATTTAAACCATGTACTTGGCTCTGTTTGTGGTTGCGTTGATGTTGATGCTATAGATATTTGATGTTGTGTGATAGAAGGTTGCCCATGTGACTGAGGCAATCTAGGAAGATTAGCAAGACAAAGAGAGTATTCCCCAACTCCATTGTCCTTGAACTGTAGTTGCTTATCAAAGATTTTGGTTAACTAACTGATTTGTGTATCAACTTTGGGATAAGTACTAGCAGGAGCTTCTCGATTGTTGGGAACCAAAGTATCTTGACTAGATTTGATGTTGGCACAAGTCTGATTGTTTGAATTATCAGTTGGTATTGTGATCTCTTGTCCATCATAAGGAAACTTAAGACATTGATGATATGTGGATGGGACAACTTACATTTCATGGATCCAAGGACAACCCAACAAGATGTTGTATGCAAGATCACAGTCTAATACTTGACAAAAAATATTCTTTACAACAGGTCCCACTCTGATCGGCAACATTATTAAACCCTTGGATGCTCTTTCCTCATCATCGTAGGCTTTAATAGTGATCTTTCTTCTGGGATCAATGGAGTCCTCAAAAAATCTTAGCCTGAACTAACTTCATGGTACATATGTTTGACCCAACCCCTCCATCTATTAGGACGCATATGACATGAAACTTGTGGATCATGACTTCTACGTATAATGATGAATTATGGGGATGAGTCATGGAAATGTCTTTTTTAGAGAATGAGAGGCATGTGGGTGAGGACAAGTGTCCCACCATGGCTTGAAATTGGTCCACATCCAGATTAGTGGATACAGTTGTTTCAACGAGGGCCTTTTCTAGAATTTCCTTGTGTGCTAGGGAAATCTTCAGGAGTTCTAAGATAGAAATCTAAGCGGGGTTTTTCTAAGTTGATTGACTAAGTCATATTGATGTTGAGGCAGGGGCACAGTGGATTTTGAAGAAGCGCCCTTTAAGACAACTTTAGCTTGTTCCCTTGTTGTTGTGTTGACTTGTCTATATTCCATCTTCTCCTTAACTTTTATAACATTGAACCGTTCGTCGTCAGTGTAGATATGGTTGATTATATTATCATTGATATGATTCACACTTTTTCCAGAAGACTCGCCCTTTTGATAATTGGGCAAAGAATTGTGAAATGCTTGGTGGTCTTTGTTTGATTGTTGGTGTCCTTCTATTGTGATGGTGCCATTTTTTATTAAGTCTTGGACGATATTCTTCAAGGCTTGAAAATTATTCGTACAATGGCCCTTGCACTGATGATAGTCACAATAGTATGCATCATTCCATGATGGAGGCTTCACACTGGGTTCAAAGTTGCGTTGAGGCGGAAAAGTAAGAACATTTTTAGCCATCAACTCTTTGAATGCAGATTCTAAAGATTGGCCCAGTGGAGTAAAAGTTCTTCTGCTAGAGAAGAATGAAGATCATTGCGGATTTGTGTTTGAGGTATTTCCTAAGGCATTGTTTCTGTTATTGTTTCCATAGTAACCTTGATTGTTGGCATTCCCTTGATTGGGATTAGAAGTTTGATTCACGTTGTTCCTCAGAGGAGGAGGATTGTTTCCTTGATTTGTGACAGAATTGACGTTGTTATAGTTATTGTTGTGAGGAGCACTTGGAGTACTAAGAATGAATGGCTTAGTCGAGACATGATTTGCATCTACAACACCATCATTCACCATGTTTTTGTTGCGAGTCCAAAACTTAGATTTTTCATTGTTGTTATGGTGATTTAAAGAGCTAGGATTGTCCTTATCAAGTTTAAGTATTCCTCTTTTGACCAAAGCAATCTCAATGGTTATGGAATTATCAATTAGTTTTTCAAAAGAGTGAGGACAATGTAAATTCAAATGATAGCTCATTTCTGGATCTAAGCTATCGATGAAGATAGTCATCTTTTCCTTTTCAGGAATAAGACGTGGATATCGAGCAAACAATATTCTCCATCTCTGGAGAAAATTAATGAAAGTTGTGACAATTTTTTGTTTAACTTTGCAAAGATCTAGCATAGTGATTTGATGTTGGATGTTGTAGGAATACTGTGATATGAACTGGTTGATTAATTCCTCAAATGTCTTGACAGGCGATGTGATTTTCGATAGCCATTCCATAGATTGGCTTCCAAGACTCCTAGGAAACAAACGCATCAAGTATGTGTCCTCATGAGGAAACTCTAAAGTCATATTTTGGAAGTCTCTAATATGATCGATTAGAGTCAATTTCCCATTATAATGATCAAACTTTGGAACTTCACAATGTTTGGGAAATGGGATCATGTTAAGACTACGATCAAAAGGATAAGGAAAAATATCATCGATAACATATTTATTCGTGGTGGTTCCCCCTTGCATGTCTTTAATTTGTCCTTGTAGTGCTTTAATCTGTTGAGACAAGGCACTAAGATCAGACAAGGGTGTTTCAACAGGACTTCTCTTTAAGTTATCAATATCAAAATCATGAGGCAATTTAGCTCCTTTGTCAGCCAAATATAGGGAATATTTTTCTTTGCTGCACTCTAAAATATTTTCTAAGGCTTTGTGAAATTTGGGATCTTGCTCGGCCTCTCTAAGGTGACGTTCTTCATCTCGTTCATCATCTCTATCTATAGGAGTTTTTCTCACATCCCTGTATTTGTTGTAAGGAAATGAATTTTCTTCTCTATTATCCATGTTGTTGTTGAAAAGGGGATTATGACTTACACTATAAAGGGGTTTACTACTCTCACCTTCTTCCTGAGTTCTTCGGGTATGATCTTCTTATTGAATATCCTCTTTTAGCTTATTGTATTGAGATATTGTAAAAACAGGCATATGATTTCGAAATGTTCTTCTAGACTTAGATCATAGTTTGATAAGTGCAAAAATGATGATGTTTTGATCCGATAAGATGAAAATCTTATGATATGATCAAAGATGCTTCTAATTCTTGATTGTGGCTTCCAATGATGAAGGATATCAGAATCCTGTTGGGGAAGTTGAATAAAAAAATTAGGAATTTGTTTGAAAGGTGCACTTTTAAGATTTGATCCTTGTTTTTGAAGAATGATAAGTATATCAAATAGCCTAATTAAAATCATTGAAGGTTTTGACTAGGATGTGTTGGATATTCAATAGAAGGTTGTGGTAGATAATCGAAGTTGAGAGGTTGATTGTGATTGTGTCATTGTGATAGAGATCTTCTTTGGAAATAGGCTTGTGAATATAAAGGCTCTACAACGTACTCGTCAGTAAATCCCCTAGCAAAATATTGGTACCTATGGAGAAACTCACGGTAATGGAGCAAGACATTTTGAATTTTATACAAAAACTTTCTATGTTGCAAGGTTTTCTTGTAACCTAAATGTTTCTTAGGTTTCTTGATCCTATTGGAAATCAACTTCCTAACAAATTTGGTTGATTTCCACTCTCTAAGCATGAGAGAAATGTCAAAATGCTACTAGACCAAGGATGTTACACACTCAGATCTGTCAATAGTAAAAATTATGGAAAGTGACAGATGCGCTACTCTGTGCCCTCAATGCGTTGTAGAAATAGGCATATGCGCTAGAGAAACAGTCAAATGCGCTACAACAAATCTTAGATGTGCTACTCTGTGTATTACATGCGCTAAAACAGTTTTTTGATTCAGTTTTCTGAATAGTTTTGAACAATTTCAGCTAAATTTTTGCATGTTCATTTTGGATGATCTTTTATCTGAATTAATGTGATTGAAGACACAACAAACATTCTGAAAACAATTATTTTTAAGCCCTATACTAAACATCAAGTGCATGTTCAAAAATGTTTTCAAAAAGTGTTTTCATAGGTTTTGCACATAATAGACAATTCAGGCAGACTCACTCTTAATACTCAAGTAGGTCATCATAATAACCATAGCCCACATCTTAGAACTGCGTTGACTCACACAGCCGTGTCACCCCCGAAGGGGCACCCATGTTTTTGTATTTTCCAGGCGCGTACTCAGAGTGATAGAAGTGCATACCGGATCCCTTGAGCAAATGGTCCTTGGAAGTTATATGGTGAGTATCTTGGGGGAAGATTCTTCCCTCCCCTTGCACTGTGATTATTAGGATGTTTAGAAACTGACACGGTTGGCTACTACACTAGGTTCGTAGTAAGGGTTTCCGTTCGATGCGGCAATAATAAAATCCCTCAAGAGACCTCCCAACCTTTAGAACAAAGGCTTTAGGGATGGTTATCTTGCACACTACCGGAAAAAGTGGGTTTCCTCAGATTTTCTTTAAATTTTATAGTGGGGTGGAATAACCTGGCTTTGGTTTGAACCCACTTGGGTCGTTCCTCTTGGGTGAGTACTTTTTCCCACAAGAGCAGGCCCTCTAAAGGATGTAATAAAGCATTGAAATTGTAGAAATTGAAAAGGAAAGTCTGGTATTCTGATCACCTAGTTAAGGGGAGAGCATAGACCTATCGCCACAGACAAAGCATACAGTGTTCTATTTAGAGCCCAAATGACAATGATTTAATCTATGTGAAGATATTGCTTCACAACAAGCATGTGATTCATTTTAACCGCAAAATCAATGTGTGGTGACTACTCTAGGATTGCTTCTTTTTAAATTGATGTGTCTACCCTAGGGTTGCTTCTTTTTAACCAGAAAAAAGCTCTGTCTGTGGAAGGCGTCAGACTCAGAACTTTGTTTAGTTACAACCTGTATGCGCTAAAAGATCATACATATGCGCTAAAACAAATAGTTAATGCGCTAAAACAGATATCATAAGTGATGCAAAAAACCTTAAATGCACTAAAAGAAATCCTAAATGCGCTAATCTAAAAATGCATTTTTTTTTAAAACAAAATTTTGATGAAGTGAGCTAAATGCATGCACCATTTTGCTCCCTAGATGCACCATTCTATTCCCTAGATGCACTGAAACAGTTCCCGAATGCACCAAAAGACCTGCAAAAGCGCTGAAAGAAGCCCTGGATGTGCTAAAGAAACCCACAGATGCACTAAAATGCATTTTTTTTCAAAAATCCAAACTTTAGAATGTGAAAACCTGTCAGAAAACCTGCAAGTAGATGTTAAAAACGTGGGTTCGAGCCCCACAGTGGGCGCCAGAAATGTGTGATTGAAATTAAGTGTATCAAATGTAGATTCAAAATTAAATCAAAACACACCAATGCAACATTATATTGAAGAAAACTAATTAAAAGATAAACAAACTCTTAAAACAACAGTTCCTTCAATGACGTCCCATTGTCCTCTATCTCTAGTGTTTTTGTAAATTCCAGCTTGCTCTCAGATTGTGTGCTAGGCTCAACAAACGGTCTTCCTAGAGAATGAGATTTGAAGATGATGATTGTATTCTATGCTAAGACATGATTAACATGCTTAAACTAAACATGATTGCTAGAATGTAAGATTACAAAATTATGAATGCTAAAGCTGATAATGGCAATGCTAAAATGCTAATCGCCTGAATGCAACTAATCTCTAATGTCCGTCTCTAATGTGTGTGTAACCAATGCTTGGATTCGCAGGGGTATTTAGAGGGTTTTCGAAAGATTCTGATTGGCTGATGTGATCAAAAATTGAAATCAAGCTTGTCAAGATGAATGGTGAGAGATTTTGGAAGTTGAGAGAAAGGTTGGGAAATGTTTCCTCATACACAATCTCTTCCATTCAAAATTGAAGGAAAGTTGCCATTTGAGGAGTTAGTTGAAGATAAATCCCATAATTAAATAAATAAATTTATTTAATTACATGTGGCAATGAATTTAGAAGTTTTCATAATTAAATAATTAATATTTAATTATGTGTGAGGTGAAAATGGAAGGTAATTAAATATTTAAAATATTTAATTATGCATGAAATGCGAAAAAGGTGTTAAATTAAATATTTGTAATATTTAATTTAATTGTGAGATGAAGAAAGTGTTTGGAGGAATATTCCATTATTTGAATTCAAATATTCAAATTTAGAATAATATGATAATTAATATAAATAAATTATAAAATTTATTTAATTAAATTAAGAGGTATATGGAAGATGGTAATAATTAAATAAAGTTATTTATTTAATTAAGGTAGAAGAACTATAAAAGTGAAGGATATAAATAAATAATTAAATTTATTTATATGTAGATGACTTTAGAAGATTAATTAAATAATTCATATTTAATTAATTAACAAGCTTGATCAACTGTGACCATTTTTAGATGTATACATAATCTATAGCTAATTCTTGTCTCTAGTTCTCTGGTTCTATCAATTTTTGAGGAGCAATGTCATGTTTTGATGGAGCTCCACATCGTTCTGAGCTCGTTCAGGAGGTTGGACAACCTTCAGACGTTGGCAGCCTTCTATGTACCTTCTTGCTTTTTCGCTTTTGTCTTGTTTCGTTCTCGTTTTTGCGTGTACTAAGTTTTCATGGTCAAAAGAAAAGTTTCCTAATTTCTGAGCGTTTTCCATAGTTTTCACGCCTTTTCCTACTAAGAATCCACACCTTTGACATTTTTCCACGCCTTTGCCTATTTTCCATACCTTTTCTCAAGATCTTCGCTTTCGTTTCTGAGCATTTGCTTGAAAAGCTCGCCTTTGTTATGAAAGCTCGCCTTTAACTATTTGAGGTCCTAAAAGCTCATTTTTAACATATTTCCATGCCTTTGACATATTTCCACGCCTTTTCTTGAAAAGCTCGCCTTTTCCTGAAAAACTCACTTTTGTTTGGTGCCTTTTGAGCATTTGCTCAAAACCCTCACTTTTGACTCTTTCTATTGCGTTTGACTTTAGATCTTTCTCGAAACCCTAAAATATGTTCATTTTTCATCCTAAATATCATTTTTAATCATGTTTTTTGTTATATTGTGTCTCCCACTTTTTTAGAGTGAAACCCTAACATTGCAGTTTGAAAACGATTGCAGGTTGGCCTTAGCATACTACAACCGAGGGAGAGACGTCCTTGACATTTTTTCGATCCCATTTCTCATTGGGGTGTGTTAGAGTGAGATTTTCTCGATGCTGTGGGACTACTTCACATTTTTTATATGCCTCCTATCAGGACTCATACTGCTATGATGACTGCACTGGTGGAATGGTGGAATTCAGAGACATCCTCATTTCACCTACCTACAGGAGAGGCGACTGTCACTCTTGAGGATGTATGGAGGATACTTCATCTTCCTATTCATGGGGAGTTGGTTACTTATCATATTCGACACGGTATCCCTACCATGCAACGCATGTTAGGTGCTCGACACTTGACGGTACATCAGTCATAGATCGATCTATCCAATTTTTCTGACAGTGCAGATCCTATCTCGCTTGTCCTATGTGGTTTGATTTCAAGAATTGTTGTTCCTAATAGTCGAGGTCAAAATTTTCCCATATGTGGGGTGTGTGTATTGAGAATATGCTTGAGCATGGTACGAGGTATGCTTGGGGTCCATGTCTTCACACCCACTTGTACAAAGATATGTGTGAGGTTGTGTATCGGGGCAGGAAATCTATTTCCGCAGGTGTTTCAATTTTGCATGTTTGGGTGTGGGAGCATATTGCAGTTACTCAGCCAGATGGGATATGGGATCGTCACCCTAATGATCCATACTCATATCATTATGGGGATTTTGTGCACTATACCTTGCCTGGAGATCTTTCTTATTGGCATCAAGTTTTCGATGATATTCCCATCTTTGTGTGGAGACCATATTTGGAGTGTGATGCTTGGACAAAGGATGTAGATCACCTTGTCTATTGTTAACAGACCCGTTGTGTGCTTGGTCATTATGATATTGTGCTAGAGCGTTATTTACTAGACCGAGTATGTTGTCAGTTTGGGGAGAGACAAGGCCAATTTCCTGATACTTATGAGGCTCATTTCGGTCAGACGACTCGGGAGGTTCATGTATGAGGTCTTCAACCGGATATAGATATTGCCATTGCTGAGTTCAGAGCACTTTCCCCAGTTGATTGGGGTTGGTCGGTTGGTCCTGCAGATCCAGGTACCTCTAATGTTTATGATGAGTGGTGGTCCTGCCGCAAGCCTTTGAGACTCACTGTTCCCGGGGGTACTCCCGCTTTAGGTAGATCAGGTATTACTAGTCGTCGTGGGGAGCAACAACGTATTGAGGTCCTCACAGAGCAGTTGGATAGATCTCATTGTGATGGAGCCCAGGGTGATCAGGATGAGTAGCCACCTCAAGTGCAGGGTTGTAGGTAGGTTCCAGGTCCTCCTCCACCAGCTAGGGATGGAGACATATTGTTAGCTTAGATGACTGCTACCAGAGATGCAGAGATAGTGAGATGACAGGCTGCAGAGGCTCAGATAGATATTTTGAGGGCCGAGCGGGATAGCGAGAGTGGTCGATAGCATGCTGCAAAGGTTTTGTACAGTTGCTGACCACAAAGAGAGATACTCTTAGGGAAAAAAACAATCATTATTTGTAGAGGTCTACCTACTATCAGACTTTATATGAGGCTGTTGTACCAAGGGGCACTTGGCGTCCACAGTTTGGAGAGCCTAGTTCTATGGGTGGTGATGGTGCAATTGGTGGTGGAGGTGATCAGTTTGTGAGACATATAGATTGTTTTGGTGATCTATAGGGTTTCGTCCTTCCTATCAGGGTCTTACTTTTGTACTTGATCTTTATGTTGTTCATTGTTCAGAGGCATTTGTAGACATGTATTTTGTATGCCTATACTCATTGGCCCAGTCGAGGCTTCGTATAGATATTATGATTTTGTATAGCCTACCACACTGATGATGTACTCTCCTTTTTGATGATGATATATATGATATATACCTTCTTCGATTCATTCTCGTTTTATGCTCATATGTTGATGATATATGATGATGTTTTTTATTGGTTTATTATCATCACGATGTATGTTGCCAATATTGTGGATGTAGAATGGTACTAATAATATTGTTATGTAGGTTTCACTTTGAAGAAATGTTGATTTTTGATAGAAAAATGATGTTAATTTAGAAGAAATATTGATGATAGGTAGAAATGAAATATTGATGATAGATAGAAATGTGATGTTAATTTAGAAGAAATATTGATGATAGATAGAAATGTGACGTTAATTAGTAGAAATATTGATGATAGATAGAAATGTGATGTTAATTAGTAGTTGATGAGTTCATTTTGCTTCGCTTTAGAGACTTTGCAATTTGAACAATCCTTTTTGATATAGCAAATAAATACGATGCACCGAGGTATTAATGACCAAGGTGACTTTGTATTTATTGCATGGACTTTGACTCTACAAGGTGAGTGCATGGGTGAGAAGCTTTAAAAACATGTTGGACCAGTAACACAAGAGGTATTAAGAACCTAACATGTCATTGTTACACGAAATGTTTCAAAGATGACTTCCACACATAGAACAAAGCAAGTATTCACCATGGTAGTATAACAAGACTATCCACAAACAACAAATTGAAATGACGCTCAATTGCCCCCACTCCTTCTCTAAATCCTTATGGACATCCTTGAGAGATCTTGGGAATGAGTAAATAATGTAAATCACAAAAATAAGATAACAAAAAGATAAAAAATGCTATTATATCACTTGCCATATCTATTTGGGGTGGGTCTATTTATCCAATGTTGATCATGTCTATCTTAGGAACGGATCCGTTAAGACATATCTTGGGATGTTGTTGGGTCTTGTCAAAAAGATATGTATTTGATACTTGGTTTTGTTTTAGTTCGTTTTGTGATAAAATTCTTCTATGATTGTCTGCTTGAAGGTTCCAACTATTGATGCTTGCTTTGTTTGTTTTTTCAAAGTGTGGATGTGATGATCTGTTTATTATGCATGATATCTTATTGCGAATTTTGATGGCGGACATGGGTCTTTTTTATTTTTCTAAAGTTTTATGATGTTGTTTTTGACATTTTCTGGGGACTAACCTAGGGCCTTGGGGGATCATCAAAGATAATCCTTGCCTACGTTGTACACGTAGAGGCTCGTAGTTTGCTTGGTTTGAGTGTTTTTGACCTTTTCTGTTTTGTGAATGTTTTTGGCTTTTGTATCTTTTGATTATTTTTTTGGATTTTTTGTGTTTTGACCAAGTTGAAATAAAGCATGTTGGAAACCTAAGGGGACTTACCTGGGGTCTCGGGGGCTAATGAGCCTTTCCTACATTGTACACGCAGAGACCACTTAGTTCGACCGTTTGACTCAAAGCATAAACTGTTTTTGGGTAAACAACATTTATAATCTAGATTGATATTCCACTTTTGTGTCTAGAGGATATGTTGTGGGAAATCTACTTGAACAAGCTGTGAGGTTCAAGCAAATGTTGATATCTTAGACTGTTTGAGTGAAGGAATAACCCCACTATGTTGTTTTGTTTTCGATGTTTCCAAATGTTTTTGTCTTTTTGTAGTTTTCTAATGTTTTTGATCTTTTGTTGTTTTCTGTGACCATGATAGGACACCCAAAGATCTATAATCCATGACCAAATTTTTGACATTGTCCCCAGTTGTGGACAAGACAACTTTCCTTAATCAGTGACAAGCCATAGTTGGATATCTTGTTTTGAGATGAATGGGTGGATGATGTGGATAGTACTGATAGATAATGATGCAAGTTTTAATTCAAACATAACACTTGTTTGCTAGGTTTTCACTACGGTACCTATTCTAAGAGTGCCACAAAGTGGTTTTCACTCATAGAACATTTTATTTCTCTTTACTATTTTCTTTCTTTTTTTGATTTTTTTATGTATTTTTTTAATTCTTTATTCTTTTGGATTTTTACCCTTTTTCCTGGGGTATTCTGACATACTTCATTTGTAGAACTTCTTGAGGTGGTTGTTGTTCTGCAGTTCAGCTAAAGGTTCTCCTTTAGGGGTAGCTAACTAATATGCCCCAGAGCCATAGCTTGTTGTGATGACAAACGGGCCTAACCAGTTGGGTTCAAATTTTCCTTTGCCATCTTGATTTAGTTGTACTTTTTGATTCTCTTTAAGGACTAATTCACCAACTTGAAAGTTCTTGTCCTTGATCCTTTTGTCATAGTTTCACTTGAGAAGATTCTGATAAACCTGTAGATGGTTTAACACGCTCAAACATCTTTCATCTAGGAGTTCTAATTCATTCAGCCTGAATACCCTGTATTCTTCATTGGTGACCATGCCTTTTAGTGAAACTCGAAATGAAGGGATTTCGACCTCAATAGGCAAGACAACCTCTGATCCATAGACCAAGGAAAATGGTGTGGCACCAATAGGTGTGTGAATTCTAGTTCGGTAAGCCCATAAGGCTAGGTTTAGTTGCAAATTCCAATCACGACCGACTTCATTAACAGTCTTTTTGGTTTTGTTAGATGCCTCAGCTTGACCATTTCCTTGGGGGTAATAGGGTTTGGAGAATCGATGGTGGATAGAAAATTGGGAACAGAGCTCTTGGACATCCTGATTTTTGAATGGGGTTCCATTGTCTACTATTATTGTTTGGGGAGTTCCATACCTGCAGATGAGACAATTCAAAATTAATTTTGATATCTATTTCTGGTGATATAGGTCAATGGAATTTCCTCTATCCATTTAGTGAAATACTCTGTTGCTGTGATAATGAATTTGTGCCCGTTGGATGAATCGGGTGATATCTTGCCTACCAAGTCTAATCCCGATTGCGAGAAAGGCCATGGTGTGGTTATAGGTCTCAATTCCTATGATGGTGCATGAACCAGGTAACTATGTTTCTGAAATTGTCGACACCTTCTAGAATACTATATGCATTCATGTTCCATGGAGGGCTAGTAGTATCCTATTCTAAGCAGTTTCTAGACTAGGTTAAGTCCACCAGAGTGGGATTCAAAAATAACTTCGTGAACCTCTTGTTAGGTTGTTTTTTCTTCTTCTGTATCAAGGCATCAGAGTAACATACCATCTAGACTACGATGGTATAGGGTATCTTCCAAGATGGTAAAACAAGAAGTTCTATGAGTAAAGGTTTTCTTTTGGGTGGTCATTAAGTCAATGGGTATGGTACCATGCTAGATGTATTCAAAGGTATCTTGGTACCATGGGGAGTTAGGACCAACAACAACACATATCAATTTTGAATACGGGATGTCGAATGCTGGTACCAACAATTGTTCCACGAGGAACTCATATTTAGGCACATTCTATGGAATATCAAGAAGTGAGCCTATTGTTGCCATTGCATCGGAAACTTTGTTATTGATCCTGGGAATTTTCTCAAAGGTTATTCTGACGAAGTATTCCTTGAATCTATCCACCATCCTTTTATATGGAATTTTTTTTTCATCTTTTGTTTGGTACTCATTGTTCACTTGTCTGATCACTAGCTGAGAGTCTTTAAAGACATGTAGTTTTATTCTCCATTCAATAGCCATTTTTAACCCTATGATAAGAGCTTCATATTTTGAGATGTTGTTCATGCATGGGAATGCAATCCTCTAGGCTTTGGGTATACTATCTCCTTGTGGTGTGAGAAATAGAATACTAGCTCCAAATCCATGTTGGGTATGGGACCCATCAAAGTATAGAGTCCATTGGTCTATCTGTTCTATCATCAAAATACTCTCATCTGGAAAATCCACTATGAGAGGTTTATGATCATCTAAGGGTGCTTTAGCCAATTGGTTTGCTATAATCTATCCTTTGATATCTCTCCTATCCACATATTCTATATCAAACTCACTTAGGATCATTACCCATTTGGCTATTCAACCTGTTAGGGCTGCCTTTGCTAGTAAGTACTTGAGTGGGTCTATCTTAGAAATCAGCTTGACCTTTCTATTCAGGATGTAGTGTCTTAGCTTTTTTGTTGAAAACACGACTGAGATAAGAGAGCTCCTAGTGCTGCCTATGTGGTAGACATGTAAAGTATCATTTCCTTTTCTGGGATAGGTGGCATGAGTACAAGAGGAGTAAGTAGGTACTCCTTAACTTGTTGGAATGCTTGGTCACATCTCCCATCCCACTTGAAGGTGATGTCCTTGTGTAGGGGATGAGCGAAAGGGTGACTTTTTTCTGCCAATTGTGTAATAAATCGCCTGATGGATTGCAGTTTCCCTTGTAGGCTCCTCAACTATTTTAGTGTCTTTGGGAGAGGCATTTCCATTATTGCTTTTACTTTGGATGGATCTACTTCAATTCCTCTTCTTGATACTATGTACCCTAACACCTTTCCAGATGCTACCCCGAATACACATTTCTTAGGATTGAGTCTCAGATTATACTATTCAAGATGATCAAATACCTTGGCTAGGTTTGTCAAGTGGTCTGCCCTTTTGACTAATTTTGTTAGAATATCGTCCACATAGTCCTCCATGATTGTGTGTAGCATATCATGACATATTGTCATAATTTCTCTTTGATATGTCACCCCTGCATTCTTTAGACCAAAGGGCATTACATTCCAACAAAATGTTCCCCAAGCACAATTAAATGTTGTTTTGGTCATCTGGAGAGATCTTTATCTGGTTGTATCTAGAGAAACCATCCATTAAGGATAGCATCTCATTCCCTGCTATTAGATCTACAATCATATTGATACTTTTCAATGGAAATTCATCCTTCAGATAGGCTTTATTCAAGTCTCTGAAGTCTTCTATTGTGCCAACATTTATGGGTTCTGCTTCTTCTACAGGTAGTGTTGATCTTTCATGATATTCTGATATGGGGAGATTGAATCTTCCATCCTCGGGTGCCTCTGAGAGGTTTTCACCTTCGGATGCGTCCTTTATTTTTCTCTTTTTTGGGTCCAATAGAGCCACAAAGTGGTTTTCTCTAGGGGACCATATTTTTATGTTCTTTCTCTCATTTTTGCAATTGAAATATTCAATCTCTCCACCAAAGTATGCCTCATGTTCAAGTTCCATGATGAATCTTGCTTTGTGGTCTCCTGTTGGTATGTCTGTTTGAAGTCCCATGAACTCCATGATTGCCTCATCATTTTTTAATTGATCCATAATAGGTGTATGTTGTTGTTGATCCCAATCTATGAGTTGTGGGTACTGGAGTGGGAGGTTATCATCTTGATCCGCAAAGCCTAAGGGAGTGGATGAAAGGGTTATTATGGCTTGGGTGTCTTTTTCCCACTGAGTGTCTAGGTCCTCATTGCTAGAAGTGGGAGAATCATATCCGGTGACGAAGGAAGGGGAATCCCACTCGTATTCATTAGAGTCTGTACCAAAATTGTAGTAGATGTTGGGAATGGTTTGAATATGTTGGAGAGGGGACCTATCAATGCTAAAGTTATCAAATAAGTCTTCAACAGGTAAATCATTGTCTAAGGTATGATAGGTATCCAGTTCCTTGATGCTAGCAGAAGTTTCTCGCTTCTTCCAAGAGGTTCGTCTAGTTTTTGGAATAACCACATCCTTTGGTTTATAACCTAGCCCCATATTATTCTTCCTTTGTTCTACTATAATAGGCTCTGACTAGCCTTGTTTGTGTAGCCCTAGGCCACCTTTTCCATTATATCCCATATGTTTAACTAATTGATAACCTCTAGTAGTAGGGTCAAAATTGGGTTGTGGCTTTTCTTGTTCTTCTTTTTCCTCCTTGTAAATCATAGATAAAAAGTCCTCAAATATTTCTTCATCTTGCATGTCTCCCCACCTAGTGAAGATAGTGGGCTTGGCAATCATTTGTACTATCTTGATCTCTTTTGGAACTCCATATACTCTGGGTGTTGGCGAAAGCATGCCGATGCAAAATGCTTGGTTGAAATAGTAATTCCCATTACCCTTGTTAAGTACCTGAATCTTGGCTTCCATTTTTGGTTGGTCACTTGAGGTGTTCTTGGTTGAGGTGGATGGAAGTGTTGATGGGTCAACATAAGAAAAGGAGTGGAATGCTATGTCATTGCTAGGAACACATTGGATTTTATTGTATTTCTCATCTAATTTGGCACAAAAATGAAATCGCTTAGGATAGACATATAGTGTTACCTCTTTTCCTTAATGGGGGAACTTTAGGCATTGATAAAAAGTAGAAGGGACTGCTTGTAAGGTATGGATCCAAGGGCATCCCAGGAGGAGATTGTATGGCAACTCAAGGTATAGTACTTGACAAGTGGTTTTTGTTAGAGATGGCCCTATCTGCATTGGTAACCTGACTGTTCCTTCAGAATTTCTTTCTAGATCATCGTAGGCCCTTATTATGATACTCTTTCCTTTGTCAATCACATCGTCAGAATACCCCAGCTGTTTGAAATTTTTTAAGGTACATATGTTTAAACCTGCACCATTATGTATCAGTACCCATTTGACCACGGTTTTATGAAAACCAACCTCTATGTAGAGGGCTTGGTTATGGAATGTTCTTTGGGGTAGATCTTTCTTAGAAAATATTAAGTGATTACTTTTTGTGATTTTACCAACCATAGCTTGGAACTGACTAGGATTGAAGTCATTAGGGATTGTTGTTTCTAATGCCTTTTCAAGTATTTCCCTATGGGAAGGTGATAGTCTTAACAACTCCAAGATTGAGATTAAGGCAGGTGTTTTCTTTAATTGTTCCACAATATTGTAGTCATTTGGTGAATTGATTACAGGTTTGGGTGGTACTTCTTGAATTGTAACTCTTCCTCGACGGGTGGTTACGTTACAGTTACTGTCTCCACCTCATAGAGTTACTACGCTTTCGCTATTATCATCAACTTGTGAGAGGGTTCCTAAAATAGTGTCCCCATATGTGTAATTGGCGTTATGGTACTCTTGTTTCTTTCCTTTGTCATTCCTTTTGGCATGGTTTAGGATTGGGTTTGAGTATATTTGCAAGTCCTTATTCCCAGGATGATGTTCGACATCTACCTCCCCTTTGTCTATTAAATCTTGGATAAGGTGCTTGAGTCTCATGCAGTTGTTTGTGGTGTGTCCTTTGATCATATGGAAGTTACACAGTCCTTCTCGTTATACCATAGTGTTTTGAAACTAGTTTCCTCATATTTTGGACAATCATTAGTTTTGAGGAGGTTTTGTTGCACTAGTTTGTGCATGACTGTTTCTAGTGATTCACCTAGTACTATGAATTGCCTTCTTGATTGATCATATTACCTCTGTTGTCCTCCCTAATTCAATTGTGAGTTCACAACTTGATTGTTCTTGGGATAGGTATTTTGGTTATTTTGTGCATTGTTTGGGATATAGCTTGTCTGTGCTACATGTGGTTTGTTTTGAACTGTATTATGTGATGACCATAGTGTTCTAGCATCGACCACTCCATCGTTTGTGATGTTTTTGTTTTTAGCCCAGACTTTAGGTTTCTCGTTTGAAGTAGACGGATTGTATTTTTAGCTATTTATTTTAAGGGCACCTCTTGAAATGAGGGCTCTCTTAATATTCAATCCCTTCTCAATAGTTTCTTCAAAGTCTATCAGACATAACATTGTGAGCTGATAATTGATCTTAGGTAAGACGTTGGTAATAAATATGTCCTTGTCTGAGATGGGCCATTTATATCTACTAGCCTTGTGTCTCCATCACTGTAGGTAGGAGATAAAAGATTCTCCTTGATTCTGTTTGATCATGGATAAGCTTGTGATGGTGACATCTTGTTCAATGTTGAAGGAGAAGTGACTTATGAATTTGCTAGACAGTTCATCGAAAGTTTTGACTGCTAGTGTCAAACGAGTGAACCACTCCATCGCATGGCCCGTAAGGCTATGTGGAAATAGTATCATGAGGTATGAGTCATTGTGTTATACTTCCATGCATGATACAAACAAATCGCGAATATGCTCTATTGGATCCCCTCTTCCTTTGTATTTGTTGTCACACTGAGGTATTTCAATTTTTTTTAGAAAGGGTATTGTAGTGACAGATTGATCACACGGGAATGGGCATATTTCTTGGATAGTATAGGTTTTCTTTTGTTTTCCATCTTGCATTCCTGCTACCTGTTGGGTGACGGCCTCTAGCCTCATTTCCATGTTTGTTTTTGGCATGTCTGTTTGCGAGTTATGTGTATAATAGCCTTGTTGTCTCATCATGTTTGGGTCGTATATCATATATTGTGAAGGTATGAGACCTTGGTAACCATTTTGGGCATATACTGGGTTAGGTCCTTGATGGGTGTATGGAGGGTTAGCTCCTTGTTGCTGAGATGAAGTGTATTGAAGGTTACCCTGTTGATGCATTATCGTGACACCTTGTTGGTAGGACGACTGAGGAAGGGCGCTCTATGGCACACCTTGCTGTTGGGTAGGACTAAACTAAAGGTTACTCTGTTCATGCCTTATTGGGACACCTTGTTGGTAGGATGACTAGGGAAGGGTGCTATGTGGCAAACCTTGCTGCTAGGCAGGACTAAGCTGAAGGTTACCCTGTTGATGCGTTATTGGGACACCTTGTTGGTAGGATGATTGGGGAAGGGCGCTCTATGGCACACCTTGCTACTGGGCAGGACTAAACTGAAGGTTACCTTGTTGATGTGTTATCGGGACACCTTGTTGGTAGGACGACTGGGGAAGAGCACTCTGTGGCACACCTTGCTGCTAGGTAGGACCAAACTAAAGGTTACCCTATTGATGTGTTATCAGGACACCTTGTTGATGGGCTGACTGAGGAAGGGTGCTATGTGGCACACCTTGCTGTTGGGTAGGACTAAACTGAAGGTTACCCTATTGATGCGTTATCGAGACACCTTGTGGATGGGTTGACTGAGGAAGGGCGCTCTATGGAACACCTTGCGGTTGGTATTGCTGGTTTAGAAGGGGACCATATGGTCCACCTTGTTGGTGGTACTGATTCTTTGGAGGGGGACCTTGTGCTCCACCCTGTTGAAGGTATTGATCGTTGGGAGGGGGACCCTATGTTCTGCCTTGTTGAAGGTATTGAATGTTTTGGGATGGTTCAATGTTTGAGGTATTCTAAGGTATATACTATCCAAGAGGAGGATTGTTGTTTGGTGGTTCATATTGTGATGGTCCTCCTTGATACAATTGTGCTACTGCTACTTGTTCAACCTGAGTTGGTCTTCTAAATAAAGGGTTCTCTTTGGGTTGACCATCATTTTGTGAGAACACAGGTGGCATGTTTGGCATTTCTAGAGGTTCAGTTATCTGTCTTACAACTGAGTTATCCCCTAAGGGAATAAGGTTGGCATCCTTGAGAGCTTCTACGTTGAAATCCATCAGTAATTTAGCACCACTTTGTGCCAACTTGAAGAAATAGGAGTTTGGATCCTTTCTCAACAACCTGTCTATTAGTTTACTAACCTTGGGGTTGTTGGAATGTTCGAACAATTCATCCTCGTTTATTTCTTCCTCTGTGTCTACCTCCTCTATAACCACTTTTTTGGGTTCTTGGTTGTTTTGTTCAATTACCTCCTTTTGTTTGCAATTTAATTCCTCTTCATTGAAGGTATTTCTATACATAGGCCTCTTCTATGGTGTTTCAAGATCAGTTGGCCTATAGCCCCAAGGGATACTTTCATTGTTTATGGTATTGGTTGGTGGGATACTAGTGTTGGTTTTGTTTGCTTCCATTTTCTTTCTGTGTTGTGACCTTGTGGTTGTCATAAACAATTACCAAGCTTTTTTTATTGTTTTTCTGATTCCTATTCTCTAGAAAAGATGTGGCCTATTGGTGCAAAGCGAAAATAGAAGTGATCTAGCTGGTTTTGATGGTTGTGATATCTCCTTGAGAAGAAACCTTTGGAAAACTTTTTTTGCAGGGCGATTCTTTGAGAGCCTAAGTATAGATTTTCTCTTGAGGATCTTGCTCTTTCCAGACCTAAGGATCTTTTTCTTGCCAAAAAGCATGAGGGATGTATATTTATTGCCATGTAGGTGGTGGTAAGATAGGCCTTCCGGCTACTAGGTCTACCTTTTCTTCTTCTTCTTCTAAGATGATGGATGCAATGAGAAATTGGCGGGGTGTTTCATTTTTCTAAAAAATGAATGTTCTCAAACTGCTGATGATGTTAGTTTGGGAACCTTCAATATGTGCGTTACCTGGTTGAAATATCGGTGCTACAAGCCCTGTTTTCTGAATGGGAGTTTTGGGTCACCAAATGGTCATAAGGTATGTTGTGTGGTGGTTTATGGTGTTCAATACCCTATCATAAAGTCACTCAATACCTATTGCCACGCATGAGGTAGTAATATGGGTCTTTTGACTGCTATGTTTTCTTTTTCTTCCTCATTTAAGATGATTGATGCGGTGGGAAATTGGTGGGGTGTTTCATTTTTCTCAAAAATGAATGTTTTCAAATTGCTTATGATGTCAGTTTGGGTACCTTCAATATGCATGAGACTAGGTTGAATATTAGGTGCTACAAGGCCTGGTTGTTGAATGAGAGTTGTGGGTCGCCAAATGGTCATAAGGTGTGGTAGTATGGGGTGGTTTGCTATGAAACTCAAAAACCCTAAGGCTTGAGTGTTGTTTTGGAATGTGGCTACTTTTTGGAAATCAAAATGCTGAGGAACTAGGGTCAATATTCCACTTCCTGGTCTAAAGGATATGTTGTGGGAAAGAGACTTGAACTATCTGTGAGTTCCAAGTAACTGTTGATCTCATAGAATTTTTGAGTGGAGGAATGATCCTAATTTTTTGTTGGATTTTGATTTCAAATAAGTAGTATGGGAATAATGGGTCAGATATTTTATGACCAATATGATTTTCCAAGTGTCTTGTTCAAGTAATGACCTTATAAGCAACTTCAGTTTGTTTTTCCCCTAAGTGTTTAGAAAAATTATTGTGAGTTAGAATGACAGTTTTTAATCTCTGTGTGTTTGTTTCCTTTGTGTTCCTGAGTATGGAAAATGATATAATAGCACTGGACTGACTCAAAAGCATGGACTTTATGTGACCTGAATGTCTATAGCTCAAGTTGTGAAATCACAACACCCAAGCCATAGTTACCAAAGTGTTTACTTTGATCAATGCAACCTGAAAATAGAAGCTGAAATGTTCGGAAACCTTGAAGGATAAATCCTTTCAAGGAATGCAAACATAGGGCTTCTTTCACAAGTATACACTAACTCAAAGGGTTTGTGGTTTGACCATCTTGTTTAATGTTTGTTTTGATGTATTCTTTTTTCTTTAAATCAAACACTAAATTTGATGTCACAATTGTTTTTGAATGTAATTGGGCAAGTTTTAACATTAACAAGCAATTACAACCCTAGTGGAGAGAAACCATCCTCTTAGGTGGGCCTGCATCATGCTCTGAAGAGATGATTTTACATGCGACTTATGGCATGGGCCTGTAGACAAAATTGGCAAGTAACTTCTCAGAGTAAATTCCAATGCACCACTTTCACAAAATGTTTTCGATAATAGGGTGGCTTCTAAAAAAATTGGCTCTTAGTCATGTTCTAGGGACATTATTTTTGGGCACCTACACATGTGACATTTTGTTCAATTAAGAACCTTCTAGCCCTTTCAGGTTTTTACACATCACAAGGATACTGAGGAAGAATATGTCGGTATAAGATGTCTGCACTTGGTGAGTGATGAACTTTGCTCACACTCACAAAAGATTTATATATCGGTCCAGAATGAAAGTACCGCTTGGTTCACCTATGAGTTCTCTATCGCAAGATGTGTCTCAATAGGCAAGCCCTCTAAGAAGGTATGCTTGAAAAGAAAGGTGCAAAGCTCAAAATATCCTCGCTCACCCAAGATCGCCAAAAGGTGCAAGGGGAGAAGAAAAAAATTTAGCTTTTCAAATGAATGAATACACGACATACAATTCATAGCAAATTGATTCATTTTAAACACCTCGAGTGGTGTTATCCCCAAGAATATGTGAGTAACAAAAATGAAATGTTCTTTTTATTTTTGCACAAATTGAAGTGTTCAGGACATTAAGCAGTTAAGATAGCAATGGTGTGAAAACAATCAAGAAACATTTTGTTCATTTTAAGCCCCAAAGTTGAAGTGTTTCTAAGAAAATAAGGCCTAGCCAATAACTAGTCAACAAAAATGTAAATTGTACGTGCGTCAACAAAATGAAAAATGTTTGCACTCTTTTTATGCACCAAATTTAAAGGTTCATAATTATGAAAACATGAAATGTGTTCATTTTTAGAGCCCAAAATTGAAGTGTTTTATGTTCTTTTTATGAGTACCAAAAGAGAATTCCTACTTTAAAAAAGCTTCAAATGGTTTATTTTAACAATACCAAATTTGAAATGTAAGAGTTGTGTTCATTTTAGAGCACCAAAAGGAGATTTCTACTTTAAAAAGCTTCAAAATTTTTATTTTAACAACACCAAATTTGAAATGTGAGAGTTGTGTTCATTTTAGAGCACCAAAAGGAGATTCTGGTGCAGGAGCACCCAAGCACTTCAAGGAACACTTCAAGGGCCAGGAGGATGCAGGGGTCATGAAGACTTGTCAAGAATCTCAGAGCATCAACTATAACATCCTGAAGCCTATAATGGCTTTTGAAATGGATAAAAATATTGAAGGAGTCAAAAGTACTAAGGGTCCTGATAAGGACCATAGGACCAAAATGCAATGTAAATGGAACAATAATGTTCTAGGAGTTTAAATAGGTATATGATGTTTTAATTAGGTTCATTAAGGTTGAATAGTGAAATGAAATAATTTTTAGAAGGTTTTAGTTTATAGGAGTTAATAAATTTCAAGTTGGAGTATTCAGATTTTTGAAATCCACCTTTGGGCGGGAAAGTGACTTTTAGGAGTTTTAGAAACTTTAATGTAATCAAACCAATCCCAATCATTTGGGACAGTTGGGGGATGAGTCTATAAGGTTAGGGAAGGAATTTTTATGAAGGGTTGGTGGCAGGTACATTTTTGTACGGACTGCTACATAAAAGAAGCAATAAAACATCAATTTCTTGCAATCTCTTTGAGTTTTTGATGAGTTTTTGATTTCCATTGAAGTTATGATCATTTGAATTGTTTAGGAACTTGAAATTACATGTTTTTAAACCCTTATAGGTCCTGAGAGCAATAAAAAATAAGTTTTCTATACAAAACTTCTGACTGTCCTCAGGGAAACACATATTTTCCACTAGTTTGAGGGTTTTTCATGGATGAATGATCCATTTCATGGGAATATGTGACTGAGGCCAATGAAATGGATCATAAATAACTTGTATCATACCAATATAACAAGCTAATGTGCAGGAAAGAAGAATCATACGATGTACACCAAGATTTCACAATGCAAAGTGCATGAGGATGGGGGCTAAAGTATAGCGGTAGAAGATCTGCCTTAACAAGGGGTATCTTTTTGAGTTGGAATAGTTGAAACATGTTGAGTTATTGGTGAAAAGTCCAAGAATAGGTTCTGGAAGCATTGGGGAGGCTAGATTTCAAGAAGCCCTAGTTTTGGAGCCATTTATTGAGGGTTTTGTGTTTGAGGGTCTTAAAGGCATTATAGGATCCTATCAACTTGAAAATCCTTGGTTTGGGAATTTTTTAAGATACTTTTGAAAGTCTTGTGATCTGGAGTTGAGTTTGGAGAGGGGTTGCTTTGGAAAAGAGGGCTAATTAGGCCTATATTTTGAGGAAACAACAGGTTTTGGAAGGGATTGTCTGAAGCAAGTGCTATCAGGGTTTGGATATGTTGTTTGTAATCATAAAACACAACTTAATCAATCATTAGATTGGAGGTTACTTTGGAAATTTTGAGAGCAAAGTGAAAAATCCTTCGCTAGAGGCCTAATTGGGCTAGAAGGATACTTAAGGTGCAAAAGGTGAGTTTTGTCTAAGACAAAGGGTTAGGGCTTGAAAACCTTTCAAGTCAGGTTGGGTTGAGTTCCTTGAGATCACTCCAAGGGTTTGGGTCCATAAGGGAAGCAAATAAGTCATAAGAGCATTATTGAGGCCTTATTTCCATACTGGTGCCTAGATGAAAGGTTGAGAGTGAATCATTGTTAGCCTTGAAACTTTGTGTTTCTTTCAAAGTCCCTTACCCTCTGCATCAGATTCCTACTTTAGAAAGCTTCAAAATGGTTTATTTTAACAACACCAAATTTGAAATGTGAGAGTTGTGTTGTTTATTTTAGAGCTCCAAAAGGAGATTCCTACTTTAGAAAGCTTCAAAAAATGTTTATTTTAACAACACCAAATTTGAAATGTGAGAGTTGTTGTTGTTCATTTTAAAGAACCAAAAGGAGATTCCTACTTTAGAAAGCTTCAAAATGTTCAATTTAACAATGCCAAATTTGAAATATGAGAGTTGTTAATTTTAAAGCACCAAAGGGAAATTCCTAAGTTAATAAAAAAAATTATTTGGTGGCTTCAAAGATCTTGGACCGATCATCTTCTCTGCAAAAAACAAGTTAGTATTTTTCAAAATACTGCATAGAAATCCATTAATTCCTACAAAAAAACCAAAATTTTAGCAAGAAAGGTCATTACAATAGTGCAAGGTCCATGCACTTGTCTTCTAGAGCAAATGTTCAGAAGAAAAATCAAAAGCTCAATTTTTTTTAGCAAAAGCTCAGATTTTCCGTATAGGTGCAAACCCAGAAAGAAGCAAAAGTGTGCTTTTTGGAGTAAAAGCGTTCATCTTAAAGAAAAGGCGAGATTCCCATGGAAAAAGCACTGATTTTGTGGCAAACGCTCAGAATTCTTGATAGTCAAAAGCGAGCTTTTGCTAGGCAGTCCGTGAAACGTCTCCAAAAGGCTCCTAGAATCATGTGGCTTCAAATTTGCTCATAAAAATATTAGTAAGGAGCACCTAGGTCCCACCAAGCATGCCAGAATGTGTCAGGGGGAAGGAATCCATCAGGAAAAATGATGCGAAATCAAGATCAAATGAAAGATTTAAATAAAAAACTATCTAATTCAAAAACACTTAATCTATCCTATTCCATCACTCATGAAATGTGCAAATCTAAGCTATTTGAATGAAATGAGATCCTAAGATATTCAAAAAAAATTCAAATAAACAAAAGAGGAGTTTACCATCCCATGTTGGAGTGTATTTGCATGATGTTGGGTTGTTCGTATCACTGCAAAGCCTCCATTGCTTACGTGCAAAAGTTTGATGAACGATGTTTGGTTGATCGAAAAGGTTGAAGCTCTATCAATGGTGATTGCCACAACACTTCATTGCATAAGGTAAGTTGAAATTTTGATCCATATTTGTGAGGAGATAGGTTTTTTTATAATAAAAACAATTTTGAATCAAATGGTCAAGATCGCATTGGAGAATATCCAGATCAACAGTCAAAATGAGTTGAGAGGATTTGGACATGAGGAGATTGTGCAAAGTTGATTGCACAATTAGGGTGATTGAAGAATAGATTGGCTAGTTAGGATTTTGATTTCTTAGTTAGCAATTGATTGATTATTTAGGGTTTAGTTAGGAATGAGATGGTTGAGTTAGCAAAATTAGATTGCTTTGTTTAGCAAAATAGATTGCTTAGTTAGCAACCCATGATTTTCTAATCAAGACAAAGTAAGATTAGATTAGAACTTTATTTAATAAATGTAATTTATTTAATTGGTTGAAATGATGAAATGTGAATTAATCAAATAACGTTGTATTATTCGATTAATAGTATAATTAGGGTTTTCAAGACTTTTATTAAATAAACGGTATTTATTTAATTTGTCGAGAATGATGAAAAAGTAAATTAATTAAATAATGTTGTATTATTCAATTAATAGAAGAAATAGGGCTTCAAATGTCATTCGATGTGTTGTGAGATGTCGTGGGATGATTCCAAGATGATTTGAGATGTTTCAGAGATATTCTGATTTGATTTTGAGATGTTCTGAGACATTTTGGGTTGATTCAAAATCATTCTGAGTTGATTCAGAGTGGTTTCGAGATGTTCCAAGTTGATTTAGAGTTGTTCTAAGTTGATTCTGAGTTATTCTGATATGTTCTGAGTTGATTTAGAGTCATTCTGAGTTGATTCAGAGTCATTTTGAGACATTTTGAGTTAATTATGAGTTGTTCCGAGTTGATTTAGAGTCATTCTGAGATGTTCTGAGTTGATTTAGAGTGATTCAAAGCCATTCCAGAGTCATTCTAAGATGTTTTGAGTTGATTCAGAGTCATTCCGAGTCATTATGGAGTCATTTTGAGACGTTCCGAGTTGATTCAGAGTCATTCTGAGTCTTTTCAGGTTGATTCTAAGTTGTTTCGAGAAATTCTGAATTTGTGATAAGTGTTAAGTCAATTTTACATGTCTACAACAATCAATAGCCTTATGTCCAAATTTATTGCAAGAAAAACATTAACCTTGAAAAGATTGATTAAACCTAGTAGGAGCATGTTGCCATGTAGGTGGAGGAATTGTAAAACCTTTTTGTTTCCAGATAGGGATGAATCCATCTTCTTTCTTTCCATCTTGACTAGTCTTTACATCTCCGAAGGAATTCTTCTTAGAATCTTCAGTGCAAAATTTATCCTCCTTTGTCTTAGACTTTCCATATGATTTGGAGCTATCTATACCAAAATTTTCTCCTTTGTTAATATGTTCTTTTTCCTTTTCCAATTCATTTCTCAAAGTGACAACCTGCTTCTCAAGCTTTAAGCATTCAATAGCTTTGATATTGAACTTATCCTTCAAATCATAGATCACACCTTCTACCACTTTTAGTTTATCTTCACACTCTTTACCTCCCTCTAATTTGACTTTCAAATTGTTAGTTTTTTCCTTTGATTTTTCAAGCAAGCTTTCATATTTCTAATTTGGCGCCCTTACTTCATTTAGGTCTTCCAAAGAAGACCAAATTTTTTATTCAAAACCTATTTCCAATCATCTAAGTTGAAGTCCCAACCTTCAGGTTCCATTATTTTTAGATCCGAATCAAAAGAAAACATGTCTTCATCACTCAAGGACCTAGACTCCTTACATTTTTCAACATTGCATTTTCTATTATCAACATTGAAGGCCATAAAGAGGGTTTCACCATTTGAATCATTCTCCTCATCTTCAGAAGAACCACTACTCTCTTTGGAATAGAGACCCTTTCTAACCTAATCTCTTTTGTTACTATCATTTGATTATTTATAGGGACATTTAGATTCAAAATGACCAATTCTTCCACAATTAAAACACTTGAAAGGTAACTTACCTTTGTACTTGCCAATGCCTTCCTTTAGTCTTCTCACAAAGTTTGCTTCAACCTCATCAAGATCATCATTCTATTCAGTAACTTCATCTTCAATATTTTTGTTAGCTTTGAAAGTAGCTTCTCTTTTTGGAACATCTTTATCAAATTCTCTCATTTCAAAGGCATTAAGAGTACCAAACATTTCATCAACAAAGTATTGATCCAAATCCTTGGATTCTTCAATAGCAAACACTTTATGACTATAAGATTTAGGGAGAGATCTCAAAACCTTCTTCAAAATTTCATTTTCCTTTACTTCTCCACCAAGACTAGTGATACTAGAAACAACTTCATGTACTTGGAGCATATAGCTTGCAACGTACTCATCCTCAATCATCCTCAAAGTCTCAAATATTCTTTTAAAGATCTACATCTTGGGTTGCTTCACTTTTGTACCACCTTTATAGATACTGCTAAGATTTCCCTAGAAATCCTTAGTAGAGCTCCAATTCATCACCTTCAAAAGTTCTGAATCAACCAATCCATGCAAGAGAGCATTCTTAGCTTTGTAATTACACTCATATAATCTGATTTTAGTTGGATCTATTGGAGGAGTAGTAGGAGCAATACAACCATCTTTGAATAATTTCCACACACCAAACCCTAGAGAGTTTAGGTGGCCTTCCATTCTCAGTTTCTAGAAAGCATAATTAATCCCATCAAACCTAGGACCCTTGTATGAACCATCATGTGCCATCTTGGATATTTGCCTCAAGAGGTCAAATTTTCTTCAAAGGAACTTGGCTCTAATACCAATTGTTGGACACACCTGGAGACTGAGAGGGGGGTGAATTAGTCTTATAAAAAACTTAAACCTTTCTGAAACTTGGAAACTCTTTAGCACACTAAAAACTTATTTATCAAATCAAAACCTTTAAAAATAACAATAATAGAGAAGGATATTGTAGTTTGAATCTTCAACAACTTCAACAATCTTTAGCAATGAACAATATAGAAATTCTACTTCTAACCAAATCAATAGTAAGGAAAGATAAAGAAAAGAACACACATGCACAAGAGAACACCAGATTTACATGGAAAACCCAATGAGGGAAAAACCACAGTGAGAGTTAACTCACAATATAAAGGCTCACTGTCAAAAAGACTTGCAAACCAAGGCACACTACCTCAGTGCAAGATACAAAGGACTTGCTAAACTAAATCTAACACAACTTTAGGGGCAAGATACAAGGGCCTAATGAGATTCACTATCTCAGAGCAGGATACAAAGAGCTTATAAAGAATTATAGTATTTGTCAACAATTCACTCTGTTGACTAAGGCGTTCAAGCACATCTGATCTTTGTTTTAAAATCTTTAGCACTTTTTCTGTTGGATATTCAATGTCTTTCACATTCACATTTCCTCGCACTTGTTCAGACTTCCATACATCTTGCATTGGAAATGTTCTTGCATTTATATTCACTACAAGACCTTAAATCATCAATTATGTCAGCCAAGAAGAAGATGAACAATGAATTCATCAAGTTGACCACCAAAGAATAATGCAGTCCTATCCCAAGGATAGAGAGGACAAAAAAAAATGATTACATCTTCCAATATGTTCCAAAAAAATCTCACATTGGCACACATCAATCTAAGTCGACATCAAGGAAACGTGTAGATGAAACTTTGAAACACATAATTGGTCGACCCAAAAACATACTTCTGATTGAATTGAATCAATTTGGTTCTAACCAAGATAGGTCAGGACCCAAATCAACATAACACATTTTCAATTACTAGCACAAACCCCCAAGCACACGGTGCAAGCAAAGGAACAATCCCTATCAGCTAGATATCCATAAATACCCCAGAAAGCCAACTCAAGACTTAGTGCAACACGAAAGAGACCAATCAAAAATGTGCAAATCACATGGGGATGTTCCATGAACATCCAACAACACTTCCAAAAACTTCTTTCATACTGTCATGCCACTAGAAACCACCACAAACCAATAGGAACATAATACTTCATCTTAGAAACAAAAAATGCTTAATCATGAGATATAACATTAAAAAATCAATTTACGGACCACTTCAACACATGAGATTGGAA
Organism: Sequoia sempervirens; assembly: GCA_007258455.2. Lineage (NCBI taxonomy): Eukaryota > Viridiplantae > Streptophyta > Pinopsida > Cupressales > Cupressaceae > Sequoia > Sequoia sempervirens. The sequence goes on from VDFB02000015.1 coordinate 19,155,749, forward strand.
CTGAGACACTACATAGACGTTGAGAACACATTCACCAAGCTGTAGGAGCAAAGATACCAAGGTGGAGAAATGTGGAGCATTTTCCAAACTAGTTCAAAAAACCAACAACACTTCCAACCTTTTAAAATTCACAAAAATCTCCTTAGTAACATTGGTGACCTGAAAAGATAGGGGTGCAACATCCACAAAACACTAACTTTGAATCCTAAACCACAAGACCAAATCTTCAACAATGGAGAAATGTGAAGCATTCTCCCAAACAAACTTCAATGCAACTTCCAAGGACATAACCACTTAAGCAACTTGCAGAGGCCAAAGATTCATTAGGAAGATCGAGAGAGAGCATAAAACATATTGTAGACCTTCAACAACATCTCTCCACTATTAGCAACACTTCTAATCCCCATCTTAATATATCATTATGAGACCAACTTTGCTAATAGAAACTATACTCAATACTTCTTTGATTATCATCAGATAAGGCATGACATCCAACCATGAACTTCAACAACTAGATTTTTAGATAAGACATGAAACCCAACCAAAATGTTGTCAACAATTACAACCAATTCCAAACAAAAAACACTGCAACAATCTTTCACCAAATACTTGACATCAAGTACATCAAATGCCAACAATCTCCCTTACTTCTCAAGTGATAACAATGTTAACCACAAACAATTCACCAAGTGTTGTAATCAGCTACTGACAACAAGCTCATCAATCACTACCGAACATATAACAATCTTCATCAAGTGTTGACATCAAAGACAACCAACAATCAGTGTTGACATTAATGACAACCACTTCCAACCATCTTACACATTCTCCTCAAATGTTGACATCAATGACAACAACTGCCAACAAACTACATCTCAAACTCTAATAGAAAGCATAAGGGAATTTATCATGTGGCAAAGTTTCAAAGATGCATAAGGAAGAGTACTAAGATAAGGGGGGTAAGTGCAAAAAGATGGGGGGCCAAAAAGGGGGCTTAAGTGGCCACTTTTTTTTTGAAATCAAGAAATACTAACCTTGGACGTGAAATTGAGGATAGTTACTCAAAATTTTGAGATGCAACAAAAACAAGGATCGTAGTGCTCTGAGTCTACTTTCTAAACTACTAATTTATTTTGAAAATGGTTGAGATTAAGGGGTTCAAAAGAGGGGACCACATAAATTGGTGTTGTTTTTGTCAGAAAAATATAACATAGCAAATTTTGTGGGTACCTAGCACGGTGAACTTTTTTTTAGTATTTTTAAAATCATTTAGGTGAGAAATTAGCTAACAATATGTATTTTATGCTTGATTTTTTTGAAAATATTTTAATGAATATTTGATTTTGTACTAATTTTCAAAGTGGACACTTCCTAAAAAATAGAATTTTGGCCGTGCTACCCCTGCAAATTTTGGAAACTAATTGATTTTTTTTTTAATATGTATAGAATGGATTCTAGTTTCTAAAAATGTAATTTATTTGAAATTTCGATGAATGGTTAATTTATAACGAAAAAAACACCAAAAACTATTTTTTTCCAAAAAAGACACAAACAAAATAAATTATAGATCAAAGGCTTAACATTGTCAAAAAGTGAAAAAATTACATTGTTAGATAGCTAAGAGAGAGCTTAACATTACCTAGGTGTTTGATTTGTTTTACATTGAAACATGTGCAATCTTGACGGTGAGCACGAACTTGATTATGTGGAATATTGTAGAATTTGCAAAAACACGTCTTTGGACGTTAGGAAGGCCCTCCAAGCCTTTGGGTTGGTATTCCAAGGCAAATACCAAGACCAAGGCTTGAGGATTCCGAAAGCAAGATATAACGCAAGCGTGTTATAACACGCTCACATTATTTCTTAGTTTTGACATGGTTTTTGCATTTGTGCAAGATATTTCTAGCAAGACATAACACAAGCGCGTTATAACACGCTCGTATTATGTATTGCTTTGTGTTAAATTTTACTCTATTGAATGCATGTTTATATATTTGTATGTTTGTATGTGTGTATGCTTGTATTCCATGTATGTATGCATGTATGCATGCTTGTATGTAATGTATTCCCGTATGTATGTATCAGTGCATGTATGTATGTATGCCTATATGTATGTATGTATGTAATATTGTATGGAAATATGTACATGTATGCATGTATGTATTGTATGCCTATATGTATGTATGTATGTAATATTGTATGGAAATATGTACATGTATGCTTGTATGTATGTAAGATTGTATGTACATATGTATGTATGCTTGTATGTATGTATGTAAGTATGTATGTATTTATGTATTTATGTATGTCTTTAGAGGGAGGGGGAATTTTAAGAGAGAGAGTTGTCTAGATAGGGCAGGAGGGAGAGAGGGAGACAAAGACCTGAGAGAGAGAGAGGTAGATAGGTAGTGAGAGAGAGACCTGAGAGAGGGAGAGGGGGTGGAAGGGAGAGACCTAAGAGAGAGGGAGTGGGAGAGGAGCTGGAGTGAGAGGGACTTAGCTAGGTAGGGTGGGAGGGATAGAGGGAGAGAGAGAGATAGAGAGAGAAGGGTTGGGAGAGAGAGAGAATTGAGAGAGAGGGAGAGAGAGGAGAGAGAGAGAGTTATGTAGGTAGGGTGCTAGAGGGAGAGACTTGAGAGTGTGAGGGGTGAGAGGGAGACTTGAGAGATAGGTAGTGAGAGGGAGTGCGAGAGAGAGGGAGTGGGAGAGAGAGAGTGAGAGAGAGGGAGTGTGAGAGTGAGAGACCTGAGAGAGGGAGAGGGTGTGGGAGGGAGTGACCTAAGAGAGAGGGAGAGAGAGGTGGGTGGAGTGAGAGGAACTTATCTAGGTAGGGTGGGAGGGATAGATAGAGAGAGGGGGGAGAGAGAGAGAGAGAGAGTTACATAGGTAAGGTTCCATAGGGAGAGACCTAAGAGAGAGGGGGTGGGTGGGAGAGACCTGAGAGATAGGGAGAGAGAAGGAGTGGGAGAGAGAGGGAGTGATTGGTGTAGGGGCACCTTCAGGCCATATGGTGAAATTTGGTCAAATTTTGGTTTTATATATATATTTTATTTGTTTGGTCTAATAAGGTCATTTATGACCATTTGGGATCATATTGATCACTTTTGAAGAGTTATAGGCTTATTGGTCAAAAATTGTAAAAGTTGTCAATGTTGCTCAAAAAGTTGTCAAGCAACTTTTGCAAAAAGTGGAAAAATGGTGTTTTATGAAAATAATAATTAAAAGGTGGTTGGAAACAGTTGGAATGGATGTAAAATTTATAAATACACCCTCCAAACTCGAATTGGGGGTTGAAGGAATTGTGGTTGAAGATTTGGTAAATGAAAACAAGCATTTTCTATGCATTTTCTCACATTCAAACCTATTCTTTCATTTGGTATGAATTGTACGAACCATGTATCAAACTAAAACCAATTGAAATGTGTTTTCATGTGAATCTACTTCAATTTTATTTTATTTTCATCAATTTTCATTTAGTTATGAGAAAGTTATAACAATTTTACCATTAGCAGCCCTAGAAGACTATTTCTTCTAAAAGTTGCAGGTTGTTGCAACAAGTTGTATGGATTGTAACTTTCATATTTTGATCTGAAATGAATTGTGAAAGTTTAGGAATTAAATCTACTTTATTTTGCGAGTGTTTTGATTGATTTTCATTTGGATTTGTAAAATTTATAACATTTTTTGTAACAACAGGTTTGAATCTTCCCTAAGGTTTCAAACACGAGTAATTAATTGATATCTTGACTTCCCACTATTGGAATTTGATGAAAATTGATGGGAAGGTCCATTTTTATGCTTCCACAACTCCTCCAAAGGAGAGGTCTTAATTATTTAATTTGTGCAAGTTATGCATGTATTTGTGCTTCATTTTGTAAGATGACAAGCATAAAACCCTAGATGTTTGAGGGTTTCATGAAATAATGCATTGTATTGTGTTGATTGTTGAAATGAAAGGTTGTAAGGCATCAATAGGAACTGTGAGGGAGTTATAACAGTCCAAGGATGTGTTTCTTGATTGGATTAGATAAAGCATATTCAACAAAGATTTGTAGCCTTTTGCCTAAGATGAACTAGGACTTGCCTAGTGATTGAAAGCAATGATTCTTTGTTTGCAAAGTGTCAAGATTCATTGGAAGTAGTCTTTGCTCTGCATCAAATTGGTATCAAAGCTCGAAGATCTAGGAAAGATAATTTTTGGAAGTTTGTGTATTATATTTTACAGGTTGAAGGAAGAACCTGGATACCAAAAGACTAGGCCAAGGGAAAAGAAAGAGGCCTAAGGTGAGGTATCACGAAGACAAAAAGAAGCATTGAGAAGAAGCAAGGTGAAAGAGACTTGCTTGGGAAAGAAGAATGGAAATGTTCAGAAGATTAGTCTATGGAGACTTGTAGAGTAAGGAGTTACCAAGAAAGAAGCAACAAGAGAAGAGAAGAGATAAAAGTGATATGAAGAAGAAAAATGAGAAGGAAAAACCAATAAATGTTCAACAAGAGATAATAGAGTTGAGGCACGCCTTGGAACAAATAAAAGAAATTCAAGAAAAAATGCAAGAAAAAATGGATCTTGAGATGCATTAGTGTCTTGAGAAGGAAAAACAAGAAAGTGGTTGGCATTTACCAATAAGAAAGAAGATTCCTCTTTGAGGTGGACCTCAAATTTTCTCTTCCCTAGGAGTATGGTGCAGGGCCACCTTCAGGCCATATGGTCAAATTTGGTCAAATTTTGGTTTTATTTTTAAATTTTTTTTTTTTGGTCTAATAAGGTTATTTATGACCATTTGGGATCATATTGATCACTTTTGGAGAGTTATAGGCTTATTGGTCAAAAATTGTAAAAGTTGTCAAACAATTTTTGCAAAAAGTGGCAAAATGGTGTTTTATGAACAAACTAATTAAAAGGTGGTTGGAAATAGTTGGGATGGATGTAAAATGTATAAACACACCCTCCAAACTCGAATTGGGGGTTGAAGGCATTGTGGTTGAAGATTTGGTAAATGAAAACAAGCATTTTCTCACATTCATACCTATTCTTTCATTTGGTACGAATTGTATGAACCACATATGAAATTGAAAAAATATTGGAATGTGTTGGAACGTGAATCTACTTTCATTTTTTTTTTTGTTTCATCAATTTTCATTGAGTTATGAGAGAGTTATAGTAATTTTACCATTAGCAACCCTAAAATACTATTTCTTTAGAAAGTTGCAGCAAGTTGTATGGATTGTACCTTTCATATTTTGATCTAAAAAAATTTGGGAAAGTTTTGGCATTGAATCTACTTTCTTTTTCAAGTGGTCTGATCAATTTTCATTAGGATTTGTAAAAGTTATAGCATTTTTTGTAACAATAGGTCTAAATCTACCCTAGGGTTTCTAGCAGGTGTGATTAATTGATATCTTGACTTCCTACCATTGGAATTTGATGAAAATTGGTGGGAAGGTCTCTTTTTATGCTGTACAAAACTCCTCCAAAGTAGAGGTCTTAATTTTTTTATTTGTGTAGGTTATGCAAGTTTGTGTGCTTCATTTTGCAAGATGACAGGCATAAAACCCTAGATGTTTGAGGGTTTCATGAAATAATGCATTGTATTGTGTTGATTGATGAAATGAAAGGTTGTAAGGAATCAATATGTACTGTGAGGGAGTTATAACAATCTAAGGATTTTTTTCTTGATTGGATTAGATACAACACATTCAACAAAGATTTGTAGCCTTTTGCCTAAGATGAACTAGGACTTTCCTAGTGATTGAAAGCAATGATTCTTTGTTTGCAAAGTGTCAAGATTGGTTGGAAGTAGTATTTTCTCTACATTAGTGATGGAGAGGTAGTGGGAGGGAGATAGAGAGAGAGATAGAGGGAGCGAGAGAGAGTGGTAGGGATTGATTGAGTGAGAGGAACGTAGAAAGAGGGAGAGGGTAGATAGAGACAATTAGAGAGGGTAGGAGAGAGGGAGGGAGAGAGAGGTGAGATGGATAGATAGATAGAGAGGGATAGGGGTTGAGGGTATATGGTTGATGGATTAGGGTTGAGGACCTATAGGGTTGATGGTTTAGGGTATTGGGTTGAGGGTATATGGTT
>VDFB02000015.1:19161850-19205290 GCA_007258455.2 Sequoia sempervirens
GAGAGAGAGAGAGACCTGAGAGAGTGAGAGGGGGAAGGAGGGAGAGACTTGAGAGAGAGAGAGAGGGAGTGGGAGAGAGATAGAGGGTAGAGGGTTAAGGGTAGACGGTAGAGGGTTTAAGGGTAGAGGGTTTAGAGTTAAGGGTAGAATGATTGTATGTATTTTGTATAAATCCTTGAATGACATATATTTTATTTATTTGTATGGATTCATTTTTTAGAAACTAATATTTGTCTCATTATCATGCTACATGTAAAATTATCTACCATGTCAAGGAAATGAAGAAGGAATAAACCAACAGAGGAAGAGTATGAAACTAATAAAGAAAATAAAAAAGAATGGATGAGGGAATATCGTCAGAAGAAGAAATTGGATACAATTGATGAAAACAAGCCAATTAAAGAGGAACCTCAACCATAAAAAAGAGAAAATGCATTGGTGACACAAAGGGCACAAATACGAAAGCATCATGCTAAGACAAATTTGAATACCGTAGTTGGAGACACACCCTCTACCGCAAGTGAATATGAAGGGACACCATCTACCGCAAGTGAATATGGAGGGACACCATCTACCGCAAGTGAATATGGAGGGACACCATCCACCACATCTCAAGTTGAGAGTACATGATCACTCACATTTGACAAAGTAGGTACGCCATCATCCCCATGTCAACCTCCAGATATGTCATCTATTCCACCCTCGATTGAAGGTACACAATCTAGCCCATTTCACATAAATATTGATGAAATTCCTAATGTTGAGATGTATGTACCTAGGAGAACACCACCTATAATTTTGCATAGAAAGCCAAAGTATTTGATTAATATTGATGAGAATATTTTGCAGCCAATGGAAGGTAAGACTCTAGAACGCATTTGTAGAAGATATGCTGATAAGATTTGGAAATTGTTCTTTGAAAGGCTAAATGAAACCGCAATATGTCAATTTTTTGTTGAAATGATGTGAGGTATAAAGTATAGAAACATCATGAATATTCTTGGGTTGAGAACATCAAATGCTTCAAGTGAAAATACTATTGTGAAGAATCTAATGGATGCTTATGAGAGTGTGGGTAAGACCTCACACTCAAAGGATAGTAATGTCACCTGACGTGTCATTACATTGACTTTGGTGAGTAGTCAAACAAGGAGATATCGTATCATTAGAAAGATGAGTCAACAACTGAGAATCAATAGAAATTTTTTATCAAGAGTCGTTCAAAGGTGCCAAAGAATGGAGGGCGGTGATTCAAATGAATTATGGGCATTCTCGGGGAGACTCCCACAAAATGATAAACTAGTTGTTGAAGAATTGAGAACACTAATTGAAGACTATTTGAAGAATAACACAAGGCCATCTCCAAATCAAAGGGATGTGGTAAGAAGGAGAATCGGTAGTCAAAACCGTGAGCCACATCCAAAGCATTTTTTGGATACGACTCAAACCCAACTTTTTCGTAAATTTCAATAGGATTATCCTCAAATTCAAATTTCTCAAAGATATTTTGAAAATTTTAAACCTTTTTATGTCAAGATAAATCACACACGTACTACTTGTTGTTGTAGATTACATATTGAATTCTCTATCAATTATGATGTTTATCATTCTATATGTTTAGATTTTCATACTAATGATGTTCTGTAGGATTGTGGCATACATGCCCCACCAAACTCTTCAAGAGAGTTCTTATCAAAAAAATTATGTGAAAGAGAGGATGGCCAAATATTCTACAGAAAACTATGCTTGGATTGTTCATGTCAGCGTTGTGGTGGCTTGCAATGTATGCCTGTATGTCAACATATGGAAAACACACATGTGGTGGGAAAACAACTAGTAGAGTTCATGAATTATAAAACAATGGCATATGTTACAAAAGATGGTAATAAAGCAAAAAGGTGTGATTTGGTTATTCATAATATTCTAGTGTATCAGTTTATATCTACATTTTGTGACAGTATAGTGTATGAGTATGCAAGGCATACCCATAGAGCTTGATGGTTAGACTTGCAATTCAAGTTATGCAAGGACACCTTTCCAATTGGTAGAATAGTTTTAGTGGTCAAATTTTTAGAGAACTAAACTCTACAACCACATCGTGAGGTGCAGTCACAATATTACAACTCCACACAGGTGTCTATATTTGTGCACATAACATTCATTCATGCAACTGATAGTATAGAGGACCAAATGAAGGTATTGAGGGAGTACCACTTTTATGTTAGTGATGATATCACACATTCTCTATAGTTTGTGCAAGGTTGCTTCCAATTGTTCTACAGTGATTTGGATCAGAGGGGCATATCATACAGTCAACATATAATATGGTCGGATAACTGTGCAACATAGTTCAAGAACTCTTACATGTTATACTGGTTGAGTAGGATGCATGTAATTACAGGTGTTCAACATATGTGGAACTTTTGTGAGGCCGGGCATGGAAAGGGCGAGCATGATGGTGTAGGAGTATGTGTCAAAAGAGCATTAGCACGAAAAGAGTTAAAATATAAAGACAATGCAAAGTTGATAGATGCAAAATCAATCGTTGAGTGGTGTAATGCTTTGATGGGTCTAGGGAATGAAGGTAAGTCTTCAGTTCATAGATTTTTTTGGTTGATGGATGATACTAACATTGCACCATATGAGTATTGTTGTACACTGACAGGATCAAGTGAGCTACACTCTTTCCTTAGCTCAAATGTAGGTTCATGGAGTATCCATATGTGGAAGATGGCATACTTTTTTTCTTCATGTACAATGCAAGCCTAGGATGAGTGCGAGTCAAAGGAGTGGGTTGAGAAATGGTGGTGAAGTTATCTTAGCCCACTTCACACATATCACCCTTTGACGAAATTGGAACTAAAATAGATGGAATCATTGGTTGACTTTGAACACATATCAGATCTAGTTCAACCAAGTAATATATCTACTTGCATAGTTTTTGAAATTCCTATTGTTATCTTACTTTGTAGTGTATTTGTAATGTTGACTAATTTCATCTAATTTGATACACATATCAATGTAGGGAATGTTTATGCAGTTATTGTAGATGAAGACAATGAAGAGGGAATGGATTATTACTTGTGTCGTTGTGTTGAGGCCAAAAAGAAATTGGAGGCCCTAATTATAGATGGAGAAAAAATCAAATACCCTACAGGCTCAGTTGTTGTTACTCGAACGTGGCTTAGAAGGTACCCACATAAGAGTGTTAATGTTTGGTTGTTTTAGGACTTTGACAAGCATCGAAAGATTTTTCATTACTCAAACCTTGTCGTGGCATCCAATGTTCATTTGATCAAATATGTGGGTAGACCTTTGAACAAGACCTTGTGGAAGGTGTGTGAGTCTGACCATGAGGCAATACTTGACACAATAAAGAGTAGAGTAGACCCAGATGGTTCGTTGGATTAATTTGTAAGCATGCACATTAATTTGTATGATGCCAATGCTATCATCTAATGTTTATATCATGTATGTAGGTGATTGATGAAGTTATCAAACTTGCAAATGTAGCACACTTTATGTTTAGAATTGTCGCAAAGGATACAAAGTTCAATGGTATTTTATTTTTTCTCAAAAATATGCAAAGAAATGATGTAGGATATTCTCAATAGATTAGTAAACTAAGTGGAAGATTAAATTGTGTTGTTTTTATAACAAGTTACAAGTTTCCAAAAGGTTGGAAAGTAATAGTTTGGTTATGTTCTATTCATGTTCATCCTCATTACTTCGAGGACCCTCTAAAGTTTAATCCTGATAGATGGGAGGTATGCTTGATATTCATATAAAAATTATTTTTTAAGATATTCAATGGAGTAGGTTTACTAGTGATAAGTTATAAGATATTGTATAATTGAGCTCAAAAGTTTTAAAAATAATCACATTTACAAGTAATACAAGCATGCATGACTTGCTAGATGTTGTTCAAGTAACATGAATTAACTCAAGTACCCCACAAGTTCTTCACACATGTTTTCCAACTAAAAATTCATGTCTGCCCTCAAAAATTTGTAATTGGGTTTGGGATCTAGTTCCCTAGTCCCTATTTATTGCTTCCCTCAAACATTTATAATGATATTTACTCAAATTTTGAAATTTATTGCTGCCCTTAAACATTTGTAATTCATGCAGCGTAGTCCCTTAACATTCTAAATTGCAAAAAGGAAGCAATCTTAGAGGTCATGTTACCTAGAGACCGTGTTGTTTATGGGAATTCCATCTAAGCCATTAGGATCATGTATGGCCCATCTATAATAACCTCTCTCAATTTTTGTTATCTCAGAGTTTTTTTCCCATGGTGTCCAGTTTTCACTTGATGGAAAAAGTGTCAAATGCAAGCAGTGTAAAATTGCAAAGTGGTGCAACTTTCATTTTACAACTCGTGTGACCAAATGTACTGTTCCAAAAAATCCAAATGGGTACGTTTATTCTATGCATGGTTCTCTTTCACACCCAAACACACCGAATCACTCTGAGCTACGTTCAACCGGCTCGATCCCTTAAGAGTCCAAAGTGCAAAATGGCTACAATCTTCGACAAGCTATTACTTGAAAACCGTGACTCTTACAAACTCTTTGTTAGAGGCATCAGGATCACATAGGGCCCCCTCTACAATAACCTCACTCAGTTTTTTTATCTCAGTGTCATTTTCTCATGGTGTCCAATTTTCACTTGATGGAAAAAGTGTCAAATGCAAGCAATGCAAGCAATGCAAAGTTGCAAAGTGGTGCAACTTTTGTTCTGCAACTCGTGTGACCAAACGGACTATTCCAACGCATCCAAATGGGTACGTTTACATTAGGCATGGTCCTCTTTTGCAACCAAACATGCTGAATAACTCTAAGCTACGTTCAACCGACTTGATCCCTTAAGAGTCCAAAGTGCAAAATTGTTACAATCTTTGATGGGCTATTACTCAAAAAATGTGACACTTACAAACTCTCCGTCAGAGCCTATGAGATCGTGTTGGGCCCCTCTACAATAACCTCTCTCATTTTTTGTTATATTAGAGTCATTTTCCTGTGGTGTCTAGTTTTCACTTGATGAAAAAAGTGTCAAAAGCAAGCAGTGAAAAGTTGCAAAGTGGTGCAACTTTTGTTCTGAAACTCGTGTGACCAAACAAACTATTCCAACGTGTCTGAATGTGTACATTTATGCTAGGAATGGTCCTCTTTTTCACCCAAACACACCGAATCACTTCGAGCTATGTTCAACCAACTCAATCCCTTAAGAGTCTAAAGTGCAAAATGACTACAATCTTTGACGAGCTATTACTCAAAAATCGTGACTCTTACGAACTCTTTGTCTGAGCCTACGAGACTACATTGGGCCCCTGTACAATAGACTCATTTTTTGTTATCTCAGAGTCATTTTCCTATGGTGTCATGTTTTCCCTTGATGGAAAAAGTGTCAAATGCAAGCAGTGTAAAGTTGCAAAGTGGTGAAACTTTCGTTTTGTAACTCGTGTGACCAAACAAACTGCTCAAAGCATCTAGATGGGTACGTTTACACTAGGCATGGTCCTCTTTTGCACCTAAAAATTCTGAATCACTTCGAGCTACGTTCAACCGACTCGATCCCTTAAGAGTCCAAAGTGAAAAATGCCTGCAATCTTCGATGGGCTATTACGCGAAAATCATGACACTTACAAACTCTCCATCAGAGGCATCGAGATCATGTAGGGCCCCTCTACAATAACCTCTCTCGATTTTTGTTATCTCAGAGTCATTTTCTCATGGTGTCTAGTTTTCACTTGATGGAAAAAGTATCAAATGAGGGCAATATAAAGTTGCAAAGTGGTGCAACTTTTGTTCTGCAATTCGTGTGACCAAATGGACTGTTCCAACACATCCAAATTAGTATGTTTACATTAGACATGGTCCTCTTTTGTAGCCAAACACACCAAATCACTCTAAGCTACGTTCAACTGGCCCGATCCCTTAAGAGTCCAAAGTGCAAAATGGTTGCAATCTTGATGGGCTATTACTCGAAAACTGTGAGGCTTACAAACTCTTCGTCAGAGCCTACAAGATCATGTTGGGCCCCTCTACAATAGCCTCTCTCATTTTTTGTTATCTTAGAGTTGTTTTCCCATGGCACGTCTAGTTTTCACTTGAAGGAAAAAGTGTCAAAAACAAGCAGTGAAAAGATGCAAAGTGGTGCAACTTTCATTTTGTAACTCGTGTGACCAAATGGACTATTCCAACGTGTCTGAATGGGTATTTTTACACTAGGCATGGTCCTCTTTCGCACCCAAACATGCCGAATCACTTCGAGCTACGTTCAACCAACTCGATCCCTTAAGAGTCCAAAGTGAAAAATGGCTACAATATTTGACGGGCTATTACTTGGAAACCATGATGCTTACAAACTCTTTGTCTGAGCCTACGGGATCACGTTGGCCCCTCTACAATAGCCTCTCTCAGTTTTTGTTATCTCAGAGTTTTTTTCCCGTGGTGTCCAGTTTTCACTTGATGGAAAAAGTGTCAAATGCAAGCAGTGTAAAGTTGCAAAGTGGTGCAACTTTCGTTCTACAACTTGTGTGACAAAACAGGAAATTCCAATGCGTCTGGATGGATATGTTTACACTAGGCATGGTCCTCTTTTGCACCAAAACATGTCGAATCACTCTGAGCTACGTTCAACCGACGCGATCCCTTAAGAGTCCAAAGTGCAAAATGGCTACAATATTTGACGGGCTATTACTCAGAAACCGTGATGCTTATGAACTCTTTTTTTGAGCCTACGAGATCACGTTGGGCCCCTCTACAATAACCTCTCTTAATTTTTGTTATCTCAGAGTTTTTTTCTTGTGGTTTCCAATTTTCACTTGATGGAAAAAGTGTCAAATGCAAGCAGTGTAAAGTTACAAAGTGGTGCAACTTTCATTTTTCAGCTCGTGTGACCAAATGGACTATTCCATCACATCTAGATGGGTATGTTTACACTAGGGATGGTCCTCTTTTGTACCCAAACACGTTGAATCACTCTGAGCTACGTTCAACTAGCTCGATCCCTTATGATGGCATGCAAAACAATCGAAAAGATAAACATTCACACAACAGTTGACAAGTTTGAGTTTTCCACACCAAAAGAATATGATCATCCTCGAGTCTAGCAAGGGAAAGAATTTTTTTAACTATCATCCTTGCACTTACAACAATATACAACCAATTGAAAATGTGTTCAATGGTGGAACTTGGAAACATTTTATTTTTTCCTCAATTAACAACTTTGGTTGTGAAGTATTTTGTCATTTTCATTTGAAATGATTTTCTATGCTTCAAAATTGGATTCTAAGAGAAACAAGTGATGCTCTCATGTACATTTATTATTTGGTGTGATAAATAAATTTTTCACTGAAGTCCATTTCTTATTTGTATTATAGATTATAAAGTTTTCTCCCAAGTCCATTTCCTATACAAGAAATAATATTGCAAAAAGTTGACATATACATCTTTCAACGTGTTTATATGGTGATGGATCAAGAACATAACAATTCATTTTGTAATGTGAGGATTATGCTATGAAAATGTTTAAAGACTATTCAAGATAAATGTTTGTATGATAATGTGTCAAGAAGTTAACTACTCATCATCTACTATGAATATTGTGTTTTGCAAGTGTTGTGAAGATTATGTATCCTTTGCTTAATTGAGTTGCTCCAATCAAAATATTAAAAATACTGGAATCATTTTATGAAAAATCTCATGGAATACCAATTGAAAATGTGTTTTATTCTTAGATAAAGAATTTGATGGAACTCTTTGAATTAAACTAAATTGAGATATGTAAGAACAAGGGAGCACTAGGAAATACATTGCTCAAGGATCTTAAATAAGCCTTCTTACCAAATTTGAAAAAGCATGATAAGCCCATGGTTGAAAATTTTGTAGTGATCAAGGTGGGTACTAATTCTATATTATATAGATCATAATTCTTCTTTATCTTTAAGATCTTCTAAGTTTGGCAATGGTTTCATTAAGTTTTGAAGGGTGAACTATTCTTTATTCAATTATGCCTATGTGGGTTCGTTTTCCTTATCTCGCGTTGCAATTTTGGGTGGATTACTACTTTCAAAGTATTGGGAATGTTTTTGGGTAGATTTATATCCATCGATCCAATGGTCATAGAAATATATCAAAGGGGTTTCTTGACAAAGTTTGGTTGACAGTTAGGGAGCGAGCATGGAAACAAGCCACTAATTATGAAAATGTTAGTGTATAATATTCTGCCTAAAATATTCCTTTAGATTTGGTAGTTATTAGATTTTTAGGATAATGATTTCTTAGTTGTGCAATCTTGCATGGAGTTGCATGCCTATTTTCTAGTTGGTAGTTGCTATTCTAGAAGGCACATCTCTTGATATATATATTATACTCATTCTTAAGCAATTATCAAGTTAATAATTAGTGCATTTATTTACAGTTAATCTTTTCTTTTTAATTTGTGCAATTATGTAATTTGTAACTCTACGAGTATTCCTGAAAATATTGAAGTTGTTTAGCATCAACTAATACAATTTTTTAGCATCAATCAATAAATATTCAAGACAAACCATGAAGGACAACAATGAGTAATGCTAGGACTAACCAATTAATAAGTATACATGTGAATAAGTCAAGCATACTTGTGAATAAGTGAAGCACAAGTACTCAAATACACATAATCCTTGAAGTATACACATGAATACATAGTATACACATTAATGGAAAGTATATGCATGAATACAAGGTATACATTGGAATACACGTAAGTCACAAAATATACACGTAAGTTGTAAAGTATACACTTGAATACACGTAACTCATATCTATTGAATCGTGGATTTATAATGCAAATATGGACACCATTGATAAAAATATTTGTATTATACAAATAGCCATGTAGGTATACATAAATATATGTTGATATAAGTATAAAATATATAAAAAATAGCTATATAGGCTTACGAGAATTCCATATAGGCATACAACAAAGGGCTTTGGAATTAAAAGTCATTGATCCCCATGCTCTTGAAACAAATCTTTCCCTTTGTTGGTCGGTCAAATGGTGATAAGTCTGTCACTCATTTACTCTGAGGTCGAGGAGTGCTCCTGCTCCTCCTAAGGTTTAGTTCCCAATGAAGCCTTATCTATTACAATAACAAGTAAAGACATTAATATATAGAAATTACATTATAAAAAATGATATATTTAACAAAATAATCACTTACCACCTCTAGATGATCACTCTCCTTGAGGGAAATATTTGTATGCCCATGTTGTGGCGTGTTGAAGCCCTATAGAAACCATCCAAAGAGAAATTAAACTACGAATCAATAATGGTTTGATTTTTCACTAACTAAAATCTATAACAATGAATGCAAATTGAAATTTAGTAATATGCCTCATACCTCCGTGAGAGGAATCGAGGATTCTATAGTAGAAGAAACACCAAGCTCCATTTCCCTATGAACATGTGGAGGTGTTTCCACCTACAACAAATTATTCAATCATGAAAACTACAATAGTGATGCACGTCATGGCTTATAATGTATGAGATAATGAAAAAACAATTGAGTACTTATTGAACTATATATTTTTGACGATCATGCTTACTATTTTCCCTATCCATAGCTTGTTTGAAAGCACATGTTTTAGGATTTTATCCATAGCAGCAAGGTGGTGAACCGTTTGATAAAATTCTTTGGTAGACATGTACAAAAACTATGGTAGCATAGAGAAGGCAGTGAACTGTTTGAAAAAAGGCCTCAAAGAAATGTGGTCTCATGGTGATGGAATGACATTACAAACAAATGTGTCATGGCATTCCATCACCATGAGACCACATTTCTTTGAGGCATTTTTTCAAACAATTCATTTCCTTCTCTATGGTATTATGGTGGGATGGGGTGGATGGTATAGTGTGGTCTTGGTTATGAGATAGGGCAATCATGACATGAAGAGGGAGGGGTTGGGATATGAACAAGTGGAATTAAAGGTGGAAGGTTCCATGGATTGGTAAATTGAGGATGAGGATGAGGGCCTTGAAAAGAATTTGGAGGGGAATTTTGGTTAAAGGCTTGGTTTCTATTCTTCAGGCACTGAGTTGTTTGAAAAAATGCCTCAAAGAAATGTGGTCTCATGGTGATGGAATGGTTTTCCATCACCATGAAACCACATTTCTTCAAGGCATTTTTTCAAACTACTCACTGCCTTGTCTATGATATTACTTACTATTATGCTTTGATAGATTTTTTCCAAGAATCCATAGTTTGTTGGAAAGCACCTATTTTAGGATTTTAGCCATAGCAGCAAGGAAATGAGTAGTTTGATAAAATGCTTTGGTAGAAATGTATGGAAAATGTAGTAACATAAAAAAGGCAGTGAGCTATTTGAAAAAATGCCTCAAAGAAATGTGGTCTCATGGTGATGGAATGGCATTTCATCACCATGAGACCACATTTCTTTGAGGCATTTTTTCAAACTACTCACTGCCTTATCTATGTTATTGCTTACTATTATGCTTTGATAGATTTTTTCCAAGCATCCATAGTTTTTTGGAAAGCACCTTTTTTAGGCTTTTAGCCATAGTAGCAAGGACGTTCAAATAGTTTGATAAAATGCTTTGGTAGACATGTATGAAAAATGTGTTAGCATAGAAAAGGCAGTGAGATGTTTGGAAAAATGCCTTAAAGAAATGTGGTCTCATGGTGATGAAGGTGATGGAATGGCATTCCATCACCATGAGACCACATTTCTTTGAGGAATTTTTCAAACTACTCACTGCCTTGTCAATGTTATTGCTTACTATTGTACTTTGATATATTTTTTCCAAGCATCCACAGTTTGTTGGAAATCACCTATTTTAGGATTTTAGCCATAGCAACAAGTGAGTAGTTTGATAAAATGCTTTGGTAGTTGTGTATGGAAAATGTGGTAGCATAAAAAAGGCGGTGAGTTGTTTGAAAAAATTCCTCAAGGAAATGTGGTCTCATGATGATGGAATGGCATTCCATCACCATGAGACCACATTTCTTTGAGGCATTTTTAAAACTACTCACTGCCTTGTCTATTTTATTGCTTACTATTATGCTTTGATAGATTTTTCCAAGCATCAACAGTTTTTGGAAAGCACCTATTTTAGGCTTTTAGCCATAGCAAAAAGGAAGTGAGTAGTTTGATAAAATGCTTTGGTAGACGTGTATGGTAAATGTGGTAGCATAGAAAAGGTGGTGAGCTATTTGAAAAAATTCCTCAAAGAAATGTGGTCTCATGGTGATGGAATGGATTTCCATCACCATGAGACCACATTTCTTTGAGGCATTTTTTCAAAATACTCACTGCCTTGTCTATGCTATTGCTTACTATTATGCTTTGATAGATTTTTTCCAAGCATCCATAGTTTGTTGGAAAGCACCATTTTTAGGATTTTAGCCATAGTAGCAAGGAAGTGAGTAGTTTGATAAAATGTTTGGTAGAAATGTATGGAAAATGTGGTAGCATAGAAAAGGTGGTGAGCTGTTTGAAAAAATGCCTCAAAGAAATGTGGTCTCGTGGTGATGGAATGGCATTCCATCACCATGAGAACACATTTCTTTGAGGCATTTTTTCAAACTACTCATTTCCTTGTCTATGCTATTGCTTAAGTTACTATTATGCTTTGATAGATTTTTTTCCAAGAATCCATAGTTTGTTGGAAAGCACCTTTTTTAGGCTTTTAGCCATAGTAGCAAGGAAGTGAACTGTTTGATAAAATGCTTTGGTACAAACATGTATGGAAAATGTGGTAGCATAGAAAAGGCAGTGAGCTGTTTGAAAAAATGCCTCAAAGAAATGTGGTCTCATGGTGATGGACATCACCATGAGACCACATTTCTTTGAGGCATTTTTTCAAACTCGTTTCCTTGTCTATAATGTTATTGCTTACTATTATTCTTTCATATATTTCTTCCAAGCATCCATAGCATATACAAGATAGTGAACTGTTTGAAAAAATGCCTCAGTAAAAAGTGGTCTCATGGAATGCCATGACAAGCAAATACAATTGGTATCTGCTCCTAGTTATTACTTATGCTATGTGAAGTAATTGCATCACTTCTTATGTTGAATTTCTAAACAACTATATTGTAGTTGACATTTTTTCATCTATCAACATCTAGTTATTAGTTATGTAATGTGAAGTAATGCTTTGAGTTTGAAAGATGTGCAATGCAATGTAATCAATGATATAAATATAAACTACACAAATTTATTAAGTACAATTCATTAGTTAGACTCTTTATTCTATTACCTGTGTGAAGGTTTGTCCAACTCCACTGGCATTGGGAGGTGTTCCCATGAAACCTCCAATATTAGCCTATTCAACATCCAAAATCAAATATTAAAATACCATTAATATAACAATGCTATTCACATGTAATAAATTTATAATTGTTTACTAGTTACATACCTCAGTGGTAGATGTAATGGAGTAATAAACAAGTGGAGGGACGGTGTATCTAGTATCAACACTATGACCCTAAAATTTTATTACAATCATTAAACTAAATTAGTTAATCTTGCATTTCAAAAATGAAATTTAATAAATTAAATTCAATGAACATGATAAAATTTACCTGAGTATCGATGCCAAAAGCCTCATTCAAAATGTCAGTTGCCATCGCCATCACCATACCTACAGATGTATCCTATGCACCAGCCTCCCAAGTGTCTGTGGATCATATGTACAAGTTGACCCAAAAACCTAACAAGAATGGGGTGGAAGCCTACCCCTTGAAGACTCCCCTGGATGGCACTGTACTATAGGATTGGCATGCTAGATGATACTTTGGGTCAAAGAGATGATAGACTACAAAGTGTCCACCTCAACACTCTCCTTCATGACGAAAAGGATAACAACATGGTCATGAGCCAACTTAGCGAGATCTCATCTCGCTTGCCACTGAGGATCTAGTCGTGCACCAGGTCTATCCTGTGTCAATCCCCCACCTCTCCCCTAAAAGTCCCTCATATTAAAATAATTGGGGATTTTATTGAGGATGAACTCACAATAGAGTTTCCTCAAGAAATATTGGGGGACTTCGCAATTATTGCATGGTGGATAGTAAAAAGTCATGTACCACCTATCCCAAAAATTGTTCCTAATCCCTTGGTGGTGGCACCAATGGATAGGAAACATCTTGGCATTAAGGTCAAGATTTTAATTTGTGCATGGGTCAGTGAATAGTGAGCACACATTATATTTTGTAGTTTTTTCATCTTTTACTTCTTTATATGATAATTTATCTACATAAAAATTCCTAGACGCCTGCCTCCTATCTATTCAACCACTTAATTATTTGTTGATTGCATCTACATGTTTTAATGTTTCTTGAAGTGAACTGGCAAGTGTTCTTCTTTCCATGGTTGAACTTACTGGATCTTTTAACCTCGTGATTAACTCCTCAATCTATTTCTTATTGTTTTCAATTACCCCCATTAAATTTTGCTGAGTGCCAAGAGGATGCTGAGGAATTGGTGGAGGAGATTTTTGTTGTGGTTGTTGAAGATTTTGTTTAGGTGCTTGTTGTTGTGGTTGTTCAATATTTTGAGGAGGGTTTTCAGTTTCATTAACATTTCCTACAAATTAAACAAATGAATATCAAAAACAACCTAAAATTACCTATTTAACAACAAATTCACAAAAAAAAAACAATTCTTACTTGTTTGACCTCCTTGTCGATGTGGCAACATCTTGGCAATGAAATCTTAAAAAAATGATGAAGAAATCACAAGTTAAGCTCCTCCCAAAGCACGAGCGCACAAATATAGGGTTTCTTGGCCGCGGGCAACAAACAACACAGTGAGAATAAAATGAAGTCATTTGTTTTTTTTTGTTTAAATGAGCTATAACGCGCTCGCGTTATAGCCTATTAAATTATTTTTGAAAATTTGGCCACTTTTTGGCCCCCATCTTATTGTACCCGCCTGGGGATATGAATTTTTTTAGAGAATGTAGCTCAAGGATGCCAAGGAAATGGTACCAGGGGAAACACGAGCATGAAACTTTGGTATTTAAAATTTTCTAAGGCATATAGTTGGGGTTTCAGAGTTCAAGGGTTTGAAGGAAATGATACTCTGGTAAGGGGGCACCTAAAAATTTGGTGCCAAAAGGAATTCAATGCAAAGGATTGGGGTTTGGGGATTAGATCGATTGTATGGTAACATGAGAGGGTCTAAGAGTCCAACAACCATACTTAGAAGAATTTTACAAGTCTACGGATTGGGATGTCGAGATTAGTTGTACAAGTATGTTGGGGAGATTTTGAGTCTAACTATTCAATAAGGACTAAGGAGAAGGTAGAGAGATGGAATGAAATACTAGGATCGATAACCTCAAAAGTCTAAATTTTTTTACAACATTTAGAAACATAAGGAAAAGACCCAAACACACCCCACACTTATATTTTTTTGGATTTTTTGTGGACTTTAACACATAATGAGCACACATGAGAGACAAAGGATAGAACTTGGACAAAATTTTGGCTCAAGGAATACTTAGACTATCTAAAATTGGTTATATAAGGTGGGAAAACACAACCAATACAAAAAAAGGGAAAAACTTGGTCTAATATACAATTTTCAAAGCTTGCAAAGCTAGTCTCTAACACAATCTTTAATCAATCTTGTGTGCAAATGGTAAGGAATTTAGGGACCTTTCATAGCCAACTATCAAGATGTTGTACTCTATATAATTATCACATCTACACATTCTTCCAAGGCCTATAGATATGTATTTAAACCCAAATATTTTCAAAGGTATGCTAACAATTATACATGATTCCTCATTGATCTCTATATTTAAGCATATTTTCATCTGGATACCAAAAGTAAAGTTTCTCTTTCTTCTATTTTCCACTATTTCCTTAGTCCCTCAATAACTTTGAATGTAATGGTTCCAACAAATAGATTGCTATCATGTGCTAGTCTCTATAGGGTTTCCATTCTTGCATTGCTAAAGAATAGTTATATCCTGATGTGCATAGTAGTTTAACCTTGTGATCCCTTGTGAGAGTAAGACAATGCTATTTTGTATTTGTTATTCATAAATTTAGTATCACAAGCACATTTGGTAGCTTTAGCTAAACTTGGAATAAAACCATAAGTTGAGTTTAAGAATATAAATGAGTAATCACACGAACAAAGATGATCTAAATTTTTTTTATCTTCCTTACCTAGACACAAACGAATTTTTATGCATAATCTATCTCATTGTGATCAATCTCATATGTAATTGAATTTTATTAAGTGTAGAACTATCTTAGTTAGATTTGTTTCCATAAGCCTCAAGAATCTTTTCCATATCTTTACAATCATAATATCTAATATCTCATAAAGAAATTCATTTTTAGCAATCATAAAATTTGACACATCTATTATGTTCAAGACGTAGCTTCACAAAAATGTCTAACTTCAATCCACTTTGGATGATATAATCATGGATTTGCTTCCCTTGCTCCAAATCTTCTAAATGGGCACATGCCTAGCCATTTTAATACCCATGAACACCTCACAAAATCTAAATACATTTTGTAACACTACTAAAATTAGACTAGAGTCGAAGGATGTTCAAAACTCAAATGTAAAAAAAATTCATGACACTTCCCAATAAGATCACAATTAACTAGATGCTAATTCAACTCTTCTAGTCCTACGGGGCCATATCTTTGTACATATTTTGTTTACCATTGTTCCAGTCATCGAATCCACTGACTCCACTGCTATTTGGATCACTTATAATGAGTTTCTTTAAAATCAGTTGTTTTATCCACTTCCAATCATTTAGTAGATAAGATTGTGGTGAACAATCCGACACAAGAGCATTAAGATTTGTTAGACCATCAATGAAGCTGTCGATATCTTCAATGTCATGTAATATTCTATATAATAGGGTTCCATTCCTTCAACCTCCCTTCATATGTTGTGCAAGTACCATTTCAAGAAATCTTATCAACCCATCACACCATGTTAGGCTCTGGCAATGTAACAAAACTTGTCCTATTGGCTGCATATGCTTAGAAAGTTTCTAAAGACTTTTCAACAAACCCATTTTGTGCAGATCATGCATGGGATCTGCCTACTCGTTTCAGAAGTGAATTCAATCAATTAGGTACATGAAGTGTATTCCAATGCTTCTAGGCTAGCACATGCAGCTTGGACAATGGCAAATACAACATAGATTGATACATTTGTTTTCCCCCCTTTCTTGAACATATCATGTCTGTTAGAAACAAAAACTAAAAAACAACAAATGCTAGTACACAACTAAAATAGAAATTATAATATTCAATAATGAAACTGTGATTAAATTCATAGAGGTAGAGAGCTTATAAAAATTATATTTACTCAGAAAATATGTAGCCAATATCTTCAACTTTATTGAGGAAAAAGATAGATATATACATAAAACAACAACTACTTAAAAAATTTCCAACAGTCACATTGGGAAATTTTCCTAACTCAAAAAGAAACTAAAGCATAAAATATGGGAAACTTTCCCAAATGAAAAAAAAACTAAAACAAAAACATTTCCCAACTAGAGATAGAGACAAACAGATTTTTCTTATTTTAACATCCTCCCTAAAATCCGATTTGTGGGACAAACTTCTCATCTCTAAAAGATTATTTAGTCCATTGAAATCTTCTTCCTTCAAAGGCTTTGTCAAAATGTCAGCAACCTGATCCATGGACCTGCAATAAGAAAGTTTAATTTCTTTATTTTTAACCAGCTCACTGATGAAATGAAATTTGATGTCTATGTGCTTGCTTCTTCCATGAAAGACTGGATTTTTAGAAAGTGCAATAGCTGATTGATTATCACAAAATATATATGTTTCTTCCATTTGGGGCTGCAACAATGCTTCAAGCATTCTTCTTAACCAAACTACTTGACAACCTGCTAAAGTGGCTGCCACATATTCTAATTTGTTGAACACAATGCAACAATGGGTTGTTTCTTTGAAGACCATGAAATTACACCTGAACCAAGAGTAAAAACATACCCAAAAGTACTTTTCCTATCATCTTGATTTCTAGCCCAATCATTATCTGTATAACCAGTTAACTTCAAAACACCCTTCTTTTCATAAAAAATTCCATGATTTATTGTCCCTTTCACATACCTTAGTATTCTTTTACCTACTTGTAGATGAGTATCATGTGGATCCTCCATGAACCTGCTTATCAAGCTTATTGCATACATGATATCTGGTCTTGTTGTAGTTAAATACATTAAACTTCCAACCAAACTTTAATACAAAGTAGAATCTACCTTTTTTCTTTCATCTTTTTTGCTCAACTTCACACCCATGGCAATAGGCGTAATTGTTGGTTTGCGATTTTCCATCTTGAACCTTTCCAAAATATCATTTGCATACTTTTCTTGAGAAATGAAAATCCCATCACTGTTTTGAATTACTTCAAGACCAAGATAATAATGCAACAAACCAAGACCAGTCATCTCAAATTCACTCTTCATTGCCATTGAAAATTCTCTAAGCATGTTTTCATTATTTCTAGTATAAAGCAAATCATCAACATAAATGCAAACTATCATAACATCACCTTGTTGATTTTTTTTTATGAATAAGGTGGGCTCATAAGGGCGTTTTTCAAAACCATTTAAAAAAAAAATGATTCAATCCTTTCATACCAAACTCTAGGTGCTTGTTTTAAACCATACAAAGCTTTCTTTAGTTTGAGCACTTTACCTTTTTGACCTTTAATCTCAAAACTAGGTGGTTGCTCAATGTAAATTTCTTCCTTCAATACACCCTTCAAAAATGTCGAGTTTACATCCATATGAAAGAGTTTCCAACCCTTTTGTGTTGAAAGAGATAAAATCATGCAAATAGTATCCATTCTAGCAATAGGCGCAAAAAATTCATTATAATCAATACCTGATTTTTGTTTGTAGCCCTTCACTACCAACTTGGCCTTGTGTTTATTCACTTTACCTTGCTCATTGTACTTTGTTTTATATACCCACTTTACTCCAATTGGCTTCTCATGCTCAGGGAGATTTGCAATTTCCCAAGTTTGATTCTTTCCTATTGCTACAATTTATTCATTCATAGCTTTAACCCATCTATCATCATTTATAGCTTCTTCAAATGTAATGGGATCACTATCAGCAAAAAATACAAAATGACAAGTATCTTCATTTACCTCTATTGTTTCTTGATATATGTCAGATAATCTCATTTCTTGCCACCTTTTTTGAGATACTGAGGTGGATGATGAAGAACTATTTGTTGAAACATGTCCATGACTTGGTGGTGATGAAGAAGAGCTTCTTCTTAGTGTTGATTGTTGAATGCTACTACTACTGGCTCATGTGTTAACAACTGAATTTTGTTGTTGATTTGTAGCTTCATCTTGAATATTAACTTGTTGATATTTCTCTTTTAGATTCCAACACCACTCTTGATCTTCAAGAAACTTTGTATCTCTACTTATCACCAAATTCTTTGTCTCATGATTGTACAACCTACATGCCTTAGATTCTTCACTGTACCCAACAAAGATACATTTTTCGGCCTTATCATCCAATTTATTTTTGAGTGCATATGGAACATGAGAATAAGCAATACAACCAAAAATTCTTAGGTGTTCTACCCAAGGTTTGTATCCTCCTCGGGCTTCTTCTGGTGTCGTGCCCCAAACTAAGTTTGTAGGACATCTATTCAAAATATAACCTACACAACAAACTACTTCTGCCCAAAAATATTTTGGTAAATTCTTAACATTAAGCATACTCCTTACCATATTTAAAATTGTTCTATTTTTTCTCTCAGCTATACCATTTTGCTGAGGTGTATACCTTGTTGTTAGCTACCTTTTAATGCCATTTTCAATACAAAAATTATGAAAATCATGTGAAATATATTCTCCACCCCTATCAGTCCTTAAGATTTTGAGAAAATAACCACTTTGCTTTTCAACTAATTCTTTAAATTCTTTGAATTTCTTGAAAGTATCTGATTTATTTTTCAAAGGATACACCCAAAGTTTCCTACTATAGTCATCAATAAATGTCAAAAAATATCTCATACCAGATAATGAAGCAACCTCAATTGGACCACATAGATCCGAGTGAACTAGCTCCAATGGCTCTGAAGCTCTCCAGGAATCCCTTATTGGAAAGGGTTCTCTATGGTGCTTTCCAACAATGCAACTTTCACATTCTTCATCCAGTCTTTAGATAAGTGGTAAACCTGTTACCATGTTCTTTTTATGCAAAATGTTTAGTCCACCAAAATTCAAATGACCAAATCTAAGATGCCATAACCATTGTGTGTCCTTTAAAAGAGCACTGAAACTTAAATGCATGTTGTTTCTAATACTAAGAGAAAACATCCTATTAGCAGTCATGGGTATTTTGGTTATTAGCTTGTTTTTACCATCAATAGTAATGCATGAACCCTTTTCAAATTTGATAGGTGTGGCCTTTTTGCACAAGTTGACCTACACTTAACAAATTATGATTTAATCCTGGTACATAAAATACATCACCAATATATTTTTTCTCACCTCAATTTGTTGTGATTAATATCCTCCCTTTCCCCATGACTGATGCAATTGTATCATTTCCCATCTTAACTTCAAATTTGATGGACTCATCCAAATTCTGAAATATATCTTTGTGTCATGTCATATGAATACTACACCCATTGTCAACATATCATTTGTTGTTATTTACTTCCTCCTTTGTGCTACATGTTAGGAAGACATATCCTTCCTTCCCTTCACCTTCATTTTCATATTGGGCTTCCTATTTATTGTCATATACAATCTTTTTCCTATGTTCAGCTGCAATATGTCCATACTTTTGATAGTAATAACATTGAATAGATGATTTATCATACCTTTGAAAACCTCTACCTCTTTGCTGAAAATTTTCTCTGCCTCTACCTCTTGCTTGAGTGTAACTACAATTTTCTTCATCACTTCTATTGCTTCTTTGACCTCTGCCTCTTTGTTGAAAATGTCCTCTTCCTCTTGAATTTCTACCTCTTCCTCTTTGTGCTGAAGATGATTTTGGTGCAACTTATTTTTCTTTCAAGGATACTTTTCTCTTTAAAGCTTTCTCAAGTGGCTCCTTTTCTAATTTATTTATTCTATGCTCATGTGTGTATAGTGAACCCATAAGCTCGTCTATAGATAAAGAGGTTAGATCTTTTGATTCTTCAATAGCTATAACTACAGTATCATATTTTGTAGGAAAACTTCTTAAAATCTTTTCATCAATTTTTTGGTTAGTCATAACCTCACCATTTATTTTCATCTAATTAACTATCCCCATTGTATGAGTAAATAAATCTCCTAAACTTTCAGAATATGACATTTGTAAAATTTCAAAATCTTTTCTAAGCATTTGTAAACGAATTGTTCTTACTCTTTCTGTACCTTGAAATGATTGTGCAAGAAGATCCCATGCTTCTTTGGCCGTTGAAGTAGATGTAAGTCTTGGAAGGAGAGTTTTATCAAGACCCGACACAATGAATAATAATGCTTTTTGATCTATTTTTTGATTATTCTCCAGTAAATTCCTTTCATTTTGTGTGAGTGCTACTAATTTTGTTGCATCTACCGGTTATGAATACCCATTCTACACAAGATCCCATAGTTCTTGTGATCTAAACGAAATATGCATTTGAAAACTCCAAAAATCATAGTTTTTTCCATTAAATTTAAGAATTTGCAGCTATGTACTATTAGCATTCATTGTCATTTCGAACTTGCTTTGATACCATATGCTAGAAACAAAAACTAAAAAAAAACAAATGCCAGTACACGACTAAAATCAAAATTATAATATTCAATAATGAAACTGTGATTAAATTCATAGAGACAGAGAGCTTATAAACTTTATATTTACTTGGAAAATATGCAGCCAATATCTTCAACTTTATTGAGGAAAAAGATAGATATATATACATAAAACAACAACTACTTAAAAAATTTCCAACAATCGCATTGGGAAATTTTCCTAACTCAAAAAGAAACTAAAGCATAAACTATGGGAAACTTTCTCGATTGACAAAAAAACAAAAACAAAAACATTGGGAAACATTCTCAACTAGAGATAGAAACAAATAGATTTTTCTTATTTTAACAATGATGTCAACCAAGACATTTCCAACCACACCATGTGACAAAATTCCTTCATTCTTTGGATGGGCATGGGTATAATGCCAACACAGGCTGTGGGATTTGGCTTTACAATTGCTAATGCATTTGCTTGAAAGTTTTTAATGTCTGATCAACACATTCCATAAGATGATGTCTCATTGAGGCATTCAGGTAAGTAAGAAAGAATTTGTGGCTTATAACTTATTTATTTCTCATGCACACATGCATCATGATAATTGATACAACAACATTTGAGACAACTCCTTATTCTTTATGCTTCGATTAATAGTTATAACCTCAGTGCATACAAATTTAGGGCAAACAAATGAAGAATATTTGCCACATAAAGTTTAGAAATGGCTGAAATGTTGATTCTCAAACATTCTATTAAAAATAATTTTTTTTCACAAACAATTAAAAGTTTGAAAGCACACAAAAAATATTAAATGATTTTATGTATTATACAATAAATAATTTCAAAAAAAATTAGTGTTTTTAGAATAAAAGAATTGTTAACAAGCATTTCACGCAAATTGCTTATTTTTAGAGTGAAATGCTTCCACATGTTCTCCAATTCAATGAAGTGGGGTATATGCACATGTTATGCATGAACCAAAATGATTTACACTTTGAGCCTAATTTCTAGATCCTATTTTAAAATTTAATTATTTGACCAAAAATATTTCAAGTATAGTCAAGTAACCCACAACCCTTTCTTTGTTGATCACGAATGTATGTTCATCCATTTTAGTGTTTGGTGAGACTTCTCCCCACTAGATATCCCCTACAATGACATAATAATTAACAACGTGCTTGTCCTTTGGAGATATTCCACTCCTTGTACTAGAAATATCACCTTGACCTTAGTGTTCTCACAACCAAAAATATCACCAATTGACCTTAATCCCTAACAAATCACCAACCTTAGTGATCTCACAACCAAAAATATCATCCTTATAATATTATGCTTCTCATGTATAGCTATTATTATTGTAGTAGAATGATTGCAATATCTACTCAATTTAGTTTCTTCCTATTAGCTCCTTGAGATTTTGGATTAAAAAATACTCATGGTTTTTTCTCATGTTACAAAAAATATGTCACTTAAACAATCTAGCTCATCATTTCCTTTATAATATAATAAGATCTAAGAATTCTAATAGTTATCCAATACCATGTTCAACTTGGTTGAGTCATTGACCTTTCCAATCTTAAGATTTTCACTTATTTTGTGCTAGTTTCCAAAATAAAAAATGGTCCAACACACTTTTCAACACTATTCTCATTCTTATGATTCTTATCCTCAAACCATTTAGATATCATGTCTTAGGATTTTTTTATGCAATCTTAATATATCAACATCCTTTCTAGGATGAAACTCTAATCAAATAGTTCACTTTGTAAAATTTATGTTTCTTAATCATTAAAGAGTATACATTTCTAGTTTTTGATATTTCACTCAATTTAATATGCTAGCCTATCTTTTAGATTTTATAATCTTTGGACATGAAACATAGAAAAATGGGATTGATGGGGACGAATGATGTTCTAAATACAAAAAACCTAGGATCAATTCCACTTTTCTAAAAGTTTCATTAAGATGCAAATCCACAATGTGCATAGATGGACTTTCAACCTCAAAGGTGAGCCAATCAGACCTAGATCTGATCCTTTTGAGTTTGAGAAATGAGTTGAAAATGATTTGGAATAATTAACCTAATTGAACTATATGACCTAGTATGAAAATGCAATATTCTAGAAATGCACAGATTGAAATTGGAGATTACAAGTGGATCTGGGAAGTGTCAGATGATGTGTACTTGTCACCAAAAGATGAGTCTGAGTTTTGTAGAAGGACTGGGTCGCCCTGGGTGAATGGGTCCTTGATGAGGGCTCCTAAAACTATTTTTACAATCCTTTTATGCAATATTTGAGCTCCTGATTCTAGGTTACAGAAGTGTCAGAATGTTGTCAATAAATTCTATAATTGAGTTTCCATAGCTTGGTAACTTTGATGGCAAAAAATGCAACAATGGAGAATTTTCCTTCAATTTTCCTTGATCCTCCTCAAACCTATAACCTACACATTCAAAGAGGGAGAAAATTTTGGGCCATTTTAGGGGCTTCCCATAGTCAAACCTTGTGTAAGTGTTTCCACTTCCAGAATGACAATGTCAATGATAGGAATGATAATTGAAAGGAAGAAATGATGAATTCAACAAAATTTTGCAACTCACCACCTTTCAATGGTTTCTTGGAAGGATGGAAGTCATACACATCACCTCAAAGATTTGGATCTTTATTTGCTTGAATGCTCGAATGCTTTGGAGACCTACACCAAGGGTTAGCTTTCACAAAAAATGAACATGAACACACATAAACTCACATAGAATTGGACATGATGTTAGGATCTTGAATTGCTACAATAAAGCTCTAAAATATGCTACTCTTGAATTTCTCTTGACAATAGTATTTTCTCATGAATGTGTGTTCTAGTTGTTAGATTTCAAATGATAAAATAACTAGGTGTTTATATGCAATTGTACCAATTTTCCAAAAATTAGATTCCAAAAGTTGACACTTCAATATTTGAATTTTGGATGTTAAAATGTCGTCAACAACATATTTGAATTTGGGTCCTGGCTAAGAAGGGGGACCCATTCACCCATAACAATTGGTTGCATTTATTCAATGCTTGCGATCCTTTGGAAAATGGTAGAAATTAGGCCTTGGAATGCATAATTTAGAAAAATAGGAGCTTAATTAAGTCCAATAAATTAGAGGGACAAAACATAATGTGAAATTGTTAAGGGTGACTGTAATTTATGGCACTACATTTAGCCCCCACTTTAGTGAGAGTATGAACTTACACTCAGACTCACACTAAAGTAGAGAAATATATGTCAAGAGGGGTTCAAATGTACAAAATGTTGAGGAGATAGGATGACTAAGGATCAAGGGAGGTGATCAAGCCCCTAGGATCCAAGATCCCATGGAAAACCAACATAAGTACGAAGGAACACACATGTATGAAATGCAACAAGACCACATACACTAGCATGCAATGTCAACATGAAATACAAAAGGAGGGTATGGACTAACAAGTTGTGCTATGATAGGACCCATACAAAAGGCGTTCATGACTCACATAATAGAAAAGTCTTATATTTGCTAGGTGAATCATAAACTGGAAGGAACACGGGCTAGTGAGGACCACTTTTCACTAGGTGAGCCCCTAAGAAAAGGATGAGAAACACACTAGGTCTACTAGGTGTACCCATAATAAGGTAGGAAAATGAGAAACACATACTAGGTCTACAAGGTGTGCCCATAACAACCATACCAAGAGTTATACTCCCTAATATCCCGGATAAGGTGCCACAAAATGATTAGGATTCTATGCTAATTCTACACTAAGTTCAACTCTCATGAACAGAGTGAAGCAAATAAAATTTTAATGTTAAATGTCAACACACCACTAAGTCCAGCCCCTGTGGACAAAGTGAAGCAAAATAATTCCAATGTATGCCCCCACTTTAAAGAAATTACAAAATGCCATGTTGTGAGCAATTACTTTAAAGTAGAAAATAATAAATTCCATGCAACAAGAGATCACAAGAGCTTATTTGGAAAGCCCTATGCCAATGATATGCTTCCAAATAGAGCTACATAATGATAAGGGGTTTCCCCCAAATACAATGTGATAAACAACATAGGAAGGTACATTGAGGGATCCATGAATCTGATGTCAATATACATCCTTACTATAGTGATATAATAGACCTTGAAACTAACATCATTCCCAAAATACTCGTGGAACAACGAACACAATGGAGGAATGACACATAGAGGGAGAAAACAATAAAATTTTACGTCAACATAGAAGCAACCTAAGTGTCTCAATGCTTTACATCATCCCAAAAAGGAGAACACAAGACAAAAAGAAAAGATGAAGTGTACGACATATAGAAGAATGAAGATACAAATAGAGGAATTTCACGACAGGTTCGTTTCCTTTGTATCCTTGCACCAATAGAGCAACAAGGGTCATCCAAAGAAAACTCACAAATATAGAGACACACCAAACATCACAATATAGGAGATCACATAATATTCAAGAAAACATAAAGAACACAGAAAGAAAACACACAAAAGAAGTACTTCACATATGAGCCAACATAGAGTAGGTCGTCTGCATCCCAACCTTGCTCATGATATAAGGAAGGAAAAAAAAACTAGCCAAGGGGACTACAACAAGTGTCGTACTAGGACCATCACCAAGTTCAAAATGTGGTGGGTCACTCTCACTAGGAGGATCATCACGGTTGCCCCCATCTAAATTTATTTTCTTTGAAAATAGATCATTAAGCTCATTATGCATATCTTCATCAATTTTAGAAATTTCATTATCATCATTCAAATTGATCACAGTGGGAGGTTTTATGAAAATTGCATTTGAATTTTCTTGTTTTACTTCTTGTTTTAGTTCCATATCTTGTTTGGGTGAAAATTGGTTTCTTCTTGATTTGTTTCCATGGTTGTTGGTTAATCATGCACTATGTTATTCTTTTCTTCCAATTGGTGAGAAATAGCATGTCGTCTATGCCTACGCTCTTTAACATAATTTCAATTTCTTCTTGTACGATTTTCAAGTTGTAATGGGGTAGGAGTGGGTTTATCTACCATTGGTTTCTTTTCTTCCCTTAGGGGAGGAGCTAAAGGAACCATCAAGGGTTGTGAAACCACTGTCTCTTTAGGTCTATATACTTGTTTTATCTTTGGTGGCACAAAAGGAATCATTTTATTGTCTCTTGGTCTCTTATAAGATATGGGTGGAGGAACAATTGCATATTTGTTTTGGTTACTTGGAGGGTCATTTGGTTCAAGCATGGGTTCATCCATGATGGGTAGGGGAGAAGGAACAACCATAGACCTATCATTCTCAAGAATATTGCTAAGAGATAACTTTGTTATGTACTTTTCCTTGAACTTTTGATATGAATTGAAAAAAGAAATCTTCACAAGGATTTATAAGTTCCATAGGTTTAGGCCAAAAGAAATCCAATATATAATGAATTTTTTCCACGAGAAGACAAAGGATTGAATCCACTATGGTGCACTATAAATATCTCACTTTCAAAGGGGAACTTTATGCACTTGTGAATAACTGATGAGATGACATTCATGGAGTGTAACAATGGGTAGCCTAGCTTCACAAGAAATTGGTCTGACGACAAGATGATTGAGAATGAGAAATTTAATTGCTTTGGTCCAATCTTGAGAGGAAGGGTGATGGAAGGTATATTGTAGGGAAAGAAAAACCATTGAGTTTTTATCCATGCTTTCAATTGTTCATATGAATCTTGACAAATCTCTTGCACAAACATGAACTCCTCTATGATCACATTCTCTACACATGGAAGATCAATGAGTATTCCTCGTACAATTTTTTCATTACTACAACCAACAATGTAGACAGGACCATCAGGTGCATGTTTAAGTGCATCATTATTAGTGAAAACAATGTCAAGTAACTTAGTGATTTGGCCCTTATGAGATTGTACATCTACAAAACCAACCATTGTTTGTAGACCATCCTTTTTATTATTGTAATCATTATTTGTGTCATTAGTTGTATCAATATTAATCTCATCATTCTTAAAATCACAAGCTTGCATAAAGTTGGTTGAATGATTAGGCATTGGATTGGTAAATATTTGCAAATTTTGGTTAGGCAAGGCAACATACTTATTCCCTTTATCATTAAAACCACCCAATTGAATGTGATTAGAATTAATAAGGTCTTCAACATGATGTTTAAGATGCATGCATCATTCCGTATATGTCCATTTGTGCGGTGATATTGACAAAAGGCACTTGGATTAAAATTTGGAGGTAGAGGTTTGGTTGTATCCATAGGTCTAATCAGAGGCAAGTAGATTAGGTTCGTACTCAAAAGATGCAGCATGATCGAATGGAGGGAATCAGGTAGTAGGGTGAACTGTCTATCTTTTTCTCTAAATTGGTATGGGGTTGAATTTATGGCAACAACTCGAGGCTCAACACGATTAGTTGCTTGAGGTGTGTTTATATTTATAAAGTTTTTGTTTGGATTCTTGAATGGTTGGTAATTGTTTTGATGTACAGGCTTGGATTTCTTAGTATGAGTCGATGAAGATGCTTCTGTTGAACACCCAGAATACTGAGAGAGGGGGTGAATTAGTATTCTCTTTAACCATTCAAAAATTAAACATCCAATTACCAAAGAATATTCAACTGTAATAAAGTAAGAAAGCATGAAACATTCACAACATCACATAACACATGAACACCAGGATTTTTACGTGGAAAACCCAAAATGGGAAAAACCACAATGAGGGTTAGCTCACAATACATTATAATTAGTTATAATATATATATACAGATGTTCTCACTACATGTGGACTCACTATCCATTGAGAAAAATATAGAAGAGATATGGTGGATCACAACCTATTTTGAATTGTTATAATTGCATCTGACATATGCATGTTCATACAATCCCATTGAAGCACAATATACAAACTTTATCTATTTTTTATTCAACACTCGGCCTTGCTCTTCATTCACACAACTTTGATCTTCAACTCAACATTCACAACTTAAATTCTCACTTCTTTGATGATATTCACGTGTAGGAGATTCACAACACACATCATATATTCATTCCATACTTAAAAAACCAAAAAGATCTAACATATATATCCGCA
This sequence comes from Sequoia sempervirens, assembly GCA_007258455.2. NCBI lineage: Eukaryota > Viridiplantae > Streptophyta > Pinopsida > Cupressales > Cupressaceae > Sequoia > Sequoia sempervirens. Next base: position 19,189,755 of record VDFB02000015.1, read on the forward strand.
TCAAGTGTAACATCAATTAGGCCATCCTAATTAGATGTAACACCCAAAATATAACTTGTCGACTCCAAAAATTTCATACATACAATGCACCACAATTCAAACTCAAAACAACTTGAAATAAGTTGGCATTGACCTATATTAATCTCGCATAAGATTACAACACTTATTTAACCTTCGCATACCTTCAATCATATTAGGTCGACACCGTATAAGACCTAATAGAAAAATCCTTCAACTGTGTATCACATCTCGACATGTGGACCTCAAAACTCAATGCCAACTTATATTCATACTCTATTTCCATCTAGAAAATTATCCTCAAAATCGCAAAGCCAAAAACTCATTCACAGAGAAGTGTGGATTCTCCTACACAACTACACTGTACAAAAAATAACTTTAATTTCCAAGCCAAACTTTTGTAACTCATATCTCTCAAACCACTTGTCAAAACATGATGAAATCTTGGAATTAGATACATCTAACATCCACCAAAATTATGTTAGAAGTGTAGAGTGAAACCTTCATTTGCGGAGTGGTGTAGACCCAAAAACTGGCGCTCTGTAACACTGTATAAGCATAATTGACACTTAGTCAATTTCCCACACAACTGATATCTCTAGATCAAACCAATTGGAAAAAATATCTTCCTCAACACCTTGAAAACCTGTTAGAACTAATCAAAATGATCCGCAACCAAAATCTTCATGGGTGATCCTACAATAGTGGTTTACAATTTTTTTTCCAAACTGGACACTGAAATTATTATTTTTAACTAAATCTTCACATTCGGGCACCTATAGCGGCTAAACTGTAAGGAATTTGAAGATGATGAAAACTAGAGTCTCGTCACATTTTGTGTGTAGATTCTAAAAATTATTTTTTCAAAATATTTGGAATCGGATTGCACTTCTTTTTCCATCTCCCATGAAAACTAGTTTTTTTCAAAAAACAACATTTTTAAAAAGTGACACAAACCGTACAATGCATAACTTCTTTTCCATCAAGGATAAAATTCTAATTCTTTCGAATTTAGATTTGTAACTTCGATATCTAGTGCTTCCACTTGGTTATATATTTTTTTATTGAATATTTTTCTTTAATCAAGTTTCGAAGTCAAACCAATTACAATTCAGACATAGCGTGCTGTATAACACGTAAATTTTTTTGTATATATCAAAATTCATTTTTTTTTTGTTGGATCAAAGACTTCAATATCTGCACTCATATTTTTCAATTTTTTTTTTGATAATCTACTATTTTTCCACGTGCAAAATAGAGACCTTCATTTTCGATGAAAACCCTATGTTTAATAAAACTAAAAAAACAAATACATAATAAAACCAAAACATATTAAAATTATATTTGTTGGATAGCTCGTTCCGAGGACTACCTGATTCCAGTTGGGTTTGTGAAGATTCCTCTATTTTCATCCTCAACCTAAGCTTCGAAGTGTAAAAAATTAGGGAAAAGGGGGGTTCGAGCAAACCAGGGTTCATTTGAACCCCCTTCCCAAAAGGTGTTTTCATTTTTTTTTTGTCCATGCATGCATTAAATGGGTTCGTGCGAACCAATGAGTTCATTCAAACCCCCAAAATAAAAATTTTTGGCATGGGGTCATTTTTTACAAGTTTTCCTTCCTCATTTGAATTGTAAACCACTTTTGTGGGTTTACCCTCATATAAGTTACAATGTTGACATCAATGACAACATTGCAACACACCATTATGTACCTTTCATGCTCATGTTTCCAAACAACATCATCAATGACAATCTCTCCAAACTTCCAACAACTTCTTCATACTTACTAATTGAATTCTAATTGTCATGAAGAGTCATACATAAATGTATAAAGGATGGAAAATTCATTAATAAGACTCTGTCTCTTATGTTCTTTTGCAAGTTATTGATGAACATTCTTTGGATATTTGCTTAAAGAAGAGTTAAATTAACTTGTGATAGTATCAACTGATAGTAGCTTATAAAATCCATGACCTTTTCACCTTTTTTTTGTTTGTATCTCATTCAATTAGTTATGTTGATCTTAGGACCAATGTTGACTTGAAAATGATTAAGGAAAGCATCAACAAGTTCATTAAATGAATGAATTGAGTTATTGGACAATGAAAAAAACCATTCCAAGGCCATGTCTTTCAATGACCTAGGGAACAGTTTGGCTAGGAGCTTATCCTCAAAAATAAAGTCACTACACATGGTAGTATATGCTGATATATGGATACTAGGGTCCCCTTTACCATTGTACTTGTCAAATCGGGGGATCTCTATGTTTTGTGGAATTTATACTTTCAATATCTCAAGTGACAATGTGATCCTTTCGATATATTTGATGGCTTTCCACTTTGGTTTTGGTTCATTGTTGAGATTTTTTGTTGAAGTGATGTTACATTTTGCAAGAGTTGGTTTATGATAGAATCATTTCTTGACATTTTTTGGGAATGAGGTGAATATGGTGGAAGTGTGTATGTGTTAGGTGGGCTAATATGTTGCACATTTATGAGTGGGGATGGAACTTGAGGTGTGACATGTGAAGATCCAAATTTCCATAAGGATTTCTAGTGGAAAGACCTATTGTTGAAGTTATGCCAATGCTTGTTTGAATTGTTGAAGCAACAGTTGGATTTGTGTATGTAGGAATAGAGGTTATGGTTGTAGGGAGGGAGACTTGACTTCCTCCTTGACTTTGAGTGTATCCCAAAGCTTGAGTGCAACTAGCCATTGTAGGCACATTATCATCGACTATATGGGTTAGGCTACATACAATGTTATTCCATGGTCATCATTAATCAACTTCCTTATGTTGTCAATTATAGGGATTGATATACCAAAAAAGTATTCAATACTCACATAGTCTTGAAGTTTTTCTAATTCCTTGTCCAATTTTCTTAGTTTGTCTTTAGGGACATGGGCAACCATAGTCTCAACATCTGTGAAGGTAGGTTCTTAGTGAGGTTTTCATTGACATTGTAACATCAAGAATAGAGTCCAAAATGGGTTGAGTATTGACAACACTAGTCATGAAAGAGTTAGAAGAATCATGATCCACACCAAATGTAAAGCTAGCATGAGATGCCATAAGTCTAGAACTATGTCTCACTGAAGTATTTGCAATAGGACACTAGGTCATGAAACTCATACAAGTTTCAAAACGTAAAGTGTACCCACTATGATCACTAAACTGACAAAAAAACATAGTAAAATCGCTAGAAATAGGAATCAGATAGTAGGAGAAAACAAGAAACACATTGACAAATATCTCAGAGAAATTTTGCTTGGCCAAGACAAGTAGGATAGGGTCACCCAAGGGTGTTTGAGTCCTGGTCAGGGTTTTTGAAAATTTAAAATTTGACTGTGTACTACACTGCTTAAGTATTTTGATTCTACTTGCAAATTGCTAAAACGGTAATTTTTTTTATAGAATTTTCTTAATGTATCCCAATTTGATGCAACATGCAAGTATGCAATGGTGTTGAATATTTTTTTGAACAAATTTGAATGCAAATTTTAGATCTAAAATGTAATAATTGTCTAATTCTAATATGCAAAAGACCTGTAAATGATGATTTTTTAATGCAAATTTTTTACCCTAAACAATGCACTTTCTTTCACCAAATGAACTAAATGAAAAATGTTGTAAGATATGTAATTATGAATTTCAAACAAAGATCTGCAAGTACAAACAAATTGAGCAAACATAAATAGACAAGTGTGAAAAAGACTGTTGATGTACTTGTACAAGGACAGGGTCGCCAAAGGGTGAATGGGTCCTTGTTCAGGGTTTTGAAAACTGGAAAAATGAATGTCTAAGTTGTTGTTTAAGGTTGTTCCTATTTGTAAACAGGTTTGACAGTGACTATTTTTCCAAAATTTTCCAATTTGTAATGGAAATACAAATGTATGACAATTTTGAAACAAAATGACACTTTTTTGTATGCAATTTTGAAATGAAAATCTGATCTAAATAATTGAAACACACCCTAACGCAAGTTGTGATGCAATATTTTTGGATTTTATGGCTTTTTATGATGCAAATTATGAAACCCTAAATGAGAAATGCAATACAAAATGATGCAAAACCTAGATCTAGGGTTTGAAAGACTGCCAATTTAGAAAGCTATGATGTCAAATGCCAGGTTCACCAAAAGGAAACATAGAAAAATGGGATTGATGGGAACAAATGATGCTATAAATGCAAAGAACCTAGGATCAATTCCAAATTTCTACAAGTTTCATTAGGATGCAAATCCACAAGGTGCATAGATTGACTTTCAACCTAAAGGTGATCCAATCAGACCTGGATCTGATCCTTTTGAGTCTTAGAAATGAATTGACAATGATGGATGCATGAATGGGTCTCGAATACAAGGCCTAATGAGGTAACCATGTACAAACAAATGAATCTCTCATAACTAGAGAAAAGGAGAAAACCACATGGGAAAAAACTCCTCTCCAAAGGAGAGAAAATGAAATAACTACACTAGTGAAAGAAGGATAGGACTCAATGTGACCCCCCAAGGACTACTTCTGTGACACAAGTACAATAGAAGTCCCCCCAACATGCGAGAAAAAAGAGGATATGAATCCCCTCATAAAGAAATAGCTCATGTGCTAGCAATGATGAATTCTTGAAGAAAGAACACAATCCACTATCTGCAAAAACATTTCTCCCCTTAGGAAGAAAAAGATTTGTTGGTGATTGGAGAAGCCATTCCCAAAATATGGAAGAATTGGGAATCCAAATCGAAATGATGTGTGCCTCTACAAATAGCTCAAGTGTCCACATGTCAGAATGAGATGATGCCAATCCAAGATCTTGTGAAAATTGATGTAGAACAAGCTCCAAAGATGATGAAGATGATGGGCCAACAATGATGTGGTTGTCAACAAAGAGGAGATGAATGTCCTCAAAGTAATCCTCCAAATCTGTAATATAGGTTCTACAAACAAGGATGATGTTGGCAAGATAAGAATCCCAAGTAGTTGTGTTTGGAAGAAGATGAATGTTCTGCTGCACTGAACCAATAGGGGCCAAAGATGTGGCAATTCCAAGCTAATCATGAACAACAAAAGATGAAGATTGAGTCTTGATCTAAAGAGTGGGAACATTAAGACAACCACTGCAACATGCAAGACCTATGATATACTCAAGCTCCACTAAAGTATCGTCATTAAAGGGTATGCAATCTGCATCTACAAGGGGAATGAGACAATCTACAGTAGGATCCTCTGGGAATGGAGAGATATGAGGGTCTCCATGGATCTCCTAAAGTCGAGTCCAAAGTGTGTAGGGATGATCAATGTTCGATGCAACACACATAGTCTTAGAAATGAATTGACAATGATGGATGCATCAATGTTACTTTAGGATTATATAACCATTCTCAATATGATTGCATGCTTGATGGTTCACCCAAATAAGAAACTTAACGCATAGTAGACTAAGATGAAAAAAATCAATCTCAATAACATAACAAATTCCTCTAGAGAAAGTAGAATAACCTTTAGTATAGCTTGTAACTCAACGTTCAAGAAGACATGATCAAATAATGACTCACTAACCCTATGTATATAAATAATAATCATTTATTTTTAGTTTAAAATCCATTTGACTCATTTTCCACTTATGGAAACCCATAACACAAATCATTCTTGTTGCTTCATTAATTAGAAGAAAGACTTGATACCTTCTCAATTAGAAGAGGAAAAAATGCAACAATATAATTACATAAAATATTCAATTAGATTTGTCTTTCCAAGATTAGGCACACACAGCTAAATCACATCCTCAAAGAGAACCAATCATTTCTTTTTAGTTTTAAATCCATTTGACTCATTTGCCACTTATGGGAACCAATAACACAAAACATTCTTGTTGGTTCATGAATTAGAAGAAAGACTTGATACCATCTCAATAATAAAAGTGGAAAATAAATACAACATATATAATTACATCAAAATCTTCAATTAGATTTGTCTTTTTATGCCTACATAGTCTTAATATTGGGCATAGTTTTCATTCAAGAAATGCAATAAGGTACTTTAACTTATGATCATGGAGAATCACACAAAATTAAAAACCTAAAAACCTTTACAAATATGAACCAAGGTCTAAGTTGTCAAGTCCTTGATCTTATGATCATGGAGAATCACACAAAACTAAATACCTACAAAAAACCTATACAAATATGAACCAAGTTCTAATTTTATTTTATATTTAAAATCTTAAAATAAAACCAAAACAAGAATACCCATGTTGAAACATAAAAGTTATTTAGAATTTATACCCTTAAAATAAAGACTTAATATGATCTCAATTAGAAAAGTGGAAAAAATTGCAACAAATTTAATTCACAAAAACCTTCAATCAGATTTGTCTATGTCTCGCCCCTACATAGTCCTAATATTGAACACAATTTTATTTCAACCAACACAATAGGGTCCATGAGCATAAGATCATGGAGAATCATGCAACTAAACATCTAAATAAAACCTATACAAATATAAACCAAAGTTTAATTTTCTCATAAATTTAAAATCTACAAATAAAACATAAACAAGCATACCTTATTGAAACATAAAATTTATTAGAATTTATAGCTTTGATACAAAAGGCCTAAAGGAGTGCATTCAATACCCACATTTCAAACATCAAGGGTTTGTAGTCTTTTTGATCATGAAGAATCAATTAAAATACAATATCTTAACAAAAACTATGCAAACATGAACCAAGGTAAAAGTTTCTCGCCCAATCAATCTTCTTTGATCATCCAACTCAATTGGACCATTCCATAAAAAATAAAATGTAGTAAAACATCAACACCAAAAATTACCATTTATGGTGGCTTATATCCAAAACTTAAATAGTTTGCATGTACTCACTATAAAAATGATGGACACACGGTAGCATATGACTTCACTGAAAACAATATATATTTGTTGTGTATCTCAATAGGATGATCTCAATAGAGGTGATAAATCTAGTTTAAAAAAATTCCCACCCACCCACACCATGACAAAGAACAATATACATAAATATTAAAATAAGATACTTGCAAGATTTTCAATCTAGAGAAAAAGCAACATATTAGGTATCTTTTAGCCAAAAAAAAATCGAAGAGCCAATTCATAATGTAGATTTTCACCTTAAATGAATAACACTTGAGTTTATGTTCTATGATTAGTTTGTTCTCTGTGAATCAACTCTAATGTTTTAGACGAAACTAACACTTCTATAGTCTCTAAATAAAAGCATAATCCAAATGGACTCAATTGATTGTTTAGATAAAATTATCTACTCCTTCCAATCTAAAAATCAAATTTAAGATTAGTGGGATCTAATTGTGTTGAATGTGAATTAGATTTATTCTTGGTTATATTAAGTTTTAATTTTTTTTTTATAATTATATCTATTTATTAAGAGAAAATTATAAGACTTGATTAAAACTTATTTGCTCTCAAGAAAAATATGACATGAGATTACATTGTTGTTTTTTTCTTATTTAATAAAGATGTAATTGTCCTTTTATATTTGAAACAATATGTTTTGTAAGTTTTTAATAATTTAAGATTGAATCTTCTTTGACACAATATGTTCTTAATTTGAAGTTTTATGTTTATTATTATAAGAAAAATATAATTCTTTAAACAATTTAAATTTTGATACAGGTTGGAAGACAACTTGGAGAGCTCAAAACCTACTCCAACAATGTTGATATGTACATAGGAACTTGGATTTTCCATTGTATATCTGACTTCTGCTTGTGCAGCCATATGCATTACATGAGTGAATGGAACCACTTCAAACAATTTCTTGAGCAAAGGTGGTTCATTGAGGTCTCCTACTACAAAAACCCCATGTTTTTCGAGTAAGCCCTCGCGAGCTCGCTTTGGTGAAGGGTCATAATAGTCATTAAAATTATCCAGTCCCAACACCCCATCACCTCTTCTCTTCAATGCCAGGGACACATGACTCCCAAAAAAAAACCCTGTTGCACCGATAACCAAAACCACCACCCCATTTTCTCTCTTTACACGAAAGGAAAGCCTAGCATGCTTCTCCCAATCATGACCACCCCAAGAGGAACTGTGCAAAACCCTTCTAGTCTCAACAGGAGATGTGGACCTCATAAAGAAAATGACAATCAAACCAACAAAAACAAGAGACCAAAAAACAGCTTGGCCAACAAACTTTGCCGCCTTGTTGCTTACTAGGCCAAAACAACCATTTTTTTTTTATCTATCTTCACCTTTCCAGGGGTGGCAAGGAAGTCATCCTGGTTGGAATGTGATCCAAGCTTGAAATGAGAACTAAAAGACATTGCCCCTTTCTGCACATGCAATACAAATCCAACTCCAAATCGCCCCCAACTTGCTTAAGAATAACTGCAGGCCACCTCCAAATCTACACGAACCAAAATAACTCTTGTAATCCTCCACATACCATTTCAAACCTATTTTGCTGCCTTGGCACAAACTGCAAGAAATCAAGAAACGCCAACAACCAAAGCAACCATCAATTACCAAACAACTTGCAAGCCTAATCCACAGCTGGATCATATAAATAAGTTAACAACCATACAATATTTCATCGACAATTTAGATGCAATTTGCAACATAGCAACACCATACTATAATCAATGCCATAGCTCATGGCCATTGCCGGCTCAGAAACAACCAATTCAATAAAGCCAAAACCACATGATCGTAATCAAGCAGCTTCCTCAGAATAACCAAATCTAATGCAATAAAAAGAAAGCATCCAAACCCCCGATTAAAAAATCAATCCAAAGTTTCCTAAAATTCCGATCATGACATGCACCGCAAACGATATTATATAAACAACGCAACTCGATGCCGCCACGTTACTTAAATATTAAAAACCCAACAGCAATAATCGAAAGATAATTTGGGGGAATTTTTTCCCGCATGCTCCGCCTGCTGACTCCAAATCCAACAGCGCAACATGTTAGACTAATCCACCAGAAACTTTCCACCGTCCGATTTAGCCTTAACCCTTAGGAACTTTCGCAATCCCTCTCGGAACCGGTTCAAACATCTGCAGGCTCATGACGAATTGACGAACAAGGCAGTGGGTCCATGGCTTGACGAATTTTACATCATTTTAAGTTAAACTAAACCAAACACTAAAACTTATTCAACAATAACAGACAAAAACGTCAGCAAATCGACTCTACTGTAGTTTAAAAAAAAACACAAGATTCTGCGCAAATGGTGTCCTGTTGTCAACGATGCCGCTAAGAAAAAAATGGCAGAGTTTGCAAGAAAAATTTATCTCCCTACAGTTGCCGCTTCAATCCAATCCATTCACAGTAAACGAAAAGCGGATCTAAAAATATCTGGGTCTAAAGATCTACCGAAATCTGATTTGATTCGGAGATCTCACCTACACAGTTCTCGCAACGAAAATATTAAATGCCAACTCAACACAAGACTTTTTCCTGGTGACTTCAAGATGGTTGGACGGTTGATTAAACTCGTTTCCGGAGGGAAAATGTGGACTGGTACTTAAAAAAAGTCTATCGGCTAATTAAATGAGAATATCAATTTTTTTATATGATATAAAATATATGAGAGAATGGATGCAAATTTAACATATTAAGAAAATGCAACATAAAAATATACTAGCAATCACACCTTAGTGTGCAATGGGTATGCCGAAGAAGTGTGGAAGGTCAATTAGGATAAATTTTGGTCTATTTTTGCATACATTTATGCAGTATAGGAGGTCAATTGGTAGGCCATTTAGCAAATGATGTTGTTTGTGCAACAAAGGTCTCAATAGAGAAGTGATAGCTTCAAATCAACTATGCATCCACTTACAGGGATCCAAACATGATTGAAATAATACCTTTGAATCAAGAAGATAATTAGGCTCTATTACCAACAAGCTCATGCTATGTTTGAAATAACGAGAGAGGGAGAGAGAGGGATATAGGGATAGAAAGAGGGAGATATAGAGGGGGGAAGAGCAAGAGAGAGAGGGGTAAGGAGATAGAGATAGAGAGGAAGATAAATATAGAGATGGAGATGAAGAAGTATATGGAGAAAAGGAGAGAAGGAGAGGGAGAGATAAAGAGACAGAGGAGAGAGGGATAAATGGAGATGGAATAGATAAATATATAGAGAGGGAGATAGATGGATGGATAGAGAGAGGGAGACATGTCTAGAGATAAAGGGGGGAAGAGGAAAATAGAGGTAGAGATGAAGATAGAGTGAGAGAGGAAGAGGGAGACAAATATATAGAGAGATATAGGTAGAGGGAGAGATAAATGCAGAGAGAAGGGAGAGATAGAGAGGACATGATAGAGAGATATAGAGGAAGAGGGAGAGGGAGAGATAGAGAGGACACAATAGAGAGATATAGATGAAGAGGGAGAGGGAGAGGGAGAGAAAGATAAAGAGATAGACAAATAGAGATAATTAGAGATAGATAAATAGAGATGGAGAGAGGGAGAGGGAAATAGGGGAGATAAATAAAGGGACAAAGAAGTAGCCTAGGGAGGTCGAGATATATGAGGAGAGAAAGAGAGAGAGATATATATATATGGGAAGAGAAAGGGAGAGAGATCTAGAGATATATGGGAAGAGAAAGGGAGAGAGGTGGAGATAGGGGATAGGGAGAGAGCGAGGGAGGGAGAGATGGGGGAGATTGAGAGAGAGGGAGGGAGGGAGATAGGTAGAGGAGGGAGATAAAGAAGAGGGGGGAGAGAGGGAGAGAGAGAAGATGGGGGAGAAAGGGAGAGACAACTCAACATATATAGAGGGAGAGGGAGAGACATAGAAAAGGGGTGATATAGAGAGATAGAAGGGGATAGTGAAAGAGATAGAGAGATAGTGATAGAGGTAGAAAAAGATATGGATAGAAAGAGATAGAGAGAGGAGTGAGAGGTAGACAAAGAGAGAAATAGAGATAGAGATATGGATTAGGAGAGATAGAGTGAATGAGAGAGAGAGGATGTGAGAGGGAGAGATAGCTCTATAGATAGAGATTAGGGGGAGAGGAGTGACATAGATAGTGGGAGATATAGAGAGATAGAGAGCGAGAGCGAGCGATATATCAGTCATCCTCCCTATATTTATATCTATTCTTTTTTATCTCTCTATATCTCTACCTCGAGCTCTATCTCTTTGTCTCCCTCTCTATCTGTATGTTTCTCATTATCTCTCTCTCTCTCTATATATATATATATCTTTTCTTCCCTCTATTTATCTTTATCTCCCTATCTCTTTATGTGACCATCTCTATCCATGTCTCTCTCCTCTTCTTTATCTTTTCCTTCATCTATTTTTCTCTATCTCCCTTACTATCAAACCTCTTTCTAATTCCCCTTTATTTCTCTATATCTCTGTCTATCTCTCCATATCTCTTTGTCCCCCTCTTTATCTCTCCATTTCTATTATCTCTATTTCTCTCTATATATCTATTTTTTCTTCGTTTCTCTCTCTCTTTTTTTCTCCCTATCCCTCTTTTTATCACTTTATTTCTATCTTCATCTTTTTCTCCTCCTTTTTCTCATTTTTCTCCCTCTCTTGCTCTCCTATTTTCTCTCTCTCTCTCTCTCTCTCTCTCTCTATCTCTCTCCACCTATCTATATAGCTTATCTCTATCTCCCTCTCCATTTTCTCGTCCTTTCTCTTTCTCTCTCTTTCTCTCTCTCTATATGTTTGTCTCCTTAAGTGTGAAATGGGTACATTGAAGAGGTCTTAAAGGTGAATTATCACATCCTTGATCAAATGACATGCTACCTTGAGCATAACTCCCCAAGGACACATGCCCATCCTTGGATTGTTGACATGAAACAACCAATCAAAAGTTAGTTTCTCTTTTCTCTCTTATATTTCTCTCTCATGCTCTATCTCTCTTTGTCTATTCCTATCTCTTTCAATATTTTTCTCCATCTATCTATCTATCTCTCTCTCTCTCTCTCAATATATATATCTATCTAAATTTGTCTCTTTCTCTCATTCTCTCTCTTTTGAGTTTCTCTCTCTTTATTAGCCGATAGGCTACATATAGTGTGAGATTTTGGAAAACGAGTTTTAGTTGCCATTTAATGGTAAACCAGTTGTCATGTAAGGGTAAAATCCTCTAAAATATCAGGTAAAATCCTCCAAAATCTCACTTATCACATAAAAGCCAGATAAATATTGATTTGACATCTGGATGGGAACATTCTATTTCCATTTGTAGTATTTTTTGTCAATTTGATGACAACTTTCTTTTTTCATTTGCATTAGTTTATGTTTTAAATCCAGGAATGCAAATATTTCATAATCAGATAATACTTAATTTCTTTAAAGAAAAAATCTAGATTTGTTTAAATTTATTTCATTATATTATTTAGCACTTATTATTAATTGTTTAATCTAGCCACATGCAACTAGAATTTGCAGCACATCCTGCACAAACACATACTCTCTAACATATTAACATACATTTAGTTTTCTATCAGTGTAATCCTTGAACCTCCTTTAGGTGCAAGTGTTAGTATATATTCTTCTATATAGAATTGTCTCCTCCTCTATCTCTCTTTCTTTTTCCTAATCTCTCCAAAGATCAATTAAACTATCTGATTTTTTATATGTTAATTTAATTTGTTATATATAAGAATATATTAATTATTAATTATAATAATTTCATATTGTATACCGAAGGCGTATCCAATTTGAAAAATAGCAACTTGAGTTTTACAATCCACGGTTGCCCTCTCTCTACAGAAGCAGGCCTACGATTGAAAAGGCTGGCATCGTTGATCATCCTTTGCTGAAAAGACAACCGGTTAGAAGGCTTTAGGCTCCTAATAGTAGGTGTGGGAGAGGCTTTCCTCGATGTCGTGTGGAAGTTTTCTTTGCAAGATTTCGCTTATTCATTTCATACTTGTAGCCACCCCACATGGGCTTTTGTGGTGTATACCCTTGTCTATTTTTTCTGCCAGCAAGTGAGTTTTCTGCAAATTACTTGTAGCTCATGAGTTTTTAGGAAAGATACTCAGTAAGTGCTCGCTTTACACTTTCCAATCGCATTTGCTTGAATGTTTGTACAACATTTTCAACGAATCCATTTTCTGTGACGTATTCTCTTCTTCGTAGACCTAGTTGTGTAATCAATTCTACTACATGCCCAACGATTTATAGATAAGCTTGAGTACATTAAGTATGGCAATAGATTTACTTTAGATTTCCCTCCATTAGAGCGTTGTCTCAGAATAATGCATCATAACTGTATTTATGGTATTAGGTTTAGGATATTTTTACTCCCTTTTTCACCATTTTCACAGCCAAATCGTAGAAGTGGTTGAATGGGATTTTGACCACATAAATGAACCATAACTGCTGCCCATTTTTCATTGCCTCGTATTTTCTACAAATAGAACTTCTAATTGTAAGAATAAAAATACCACTAGCTACATTTACAGAGAACAACCTTTGTACAGAGTTTGCTAAAAAGAAGGATTGCAGAAGAACACATTGGAAATTGTACAACAACGAACAAGAAATCTGGTATGTTTATTTTCTCTTCTTAATATACTTCCGCTACACAAATAGAAGTGTTTTTCTTAGGTTGCATGGATGTTTATATATTTGTTCAATTTTCTTGTTTTTGAAGCCCTTTTCTTGTATGTAACACTATAAATTTTGATCTGAAATTCTAAAATAGGTGCATCCCATATTATCTTTGTAGCTTTGTTGTTAGACACGTTTTTAAATTGTAGAAACATTACTTAGTTTGTCCAACCATAAAGCTCTTTTTTGAATCCCTTTATGCCATATGGAAAATTGAATCATTGTTAACAATTAATATATTTTAAGAAATCTCGTCATGACATGTAACCCTGAATTCTTCGAGCCTCTGAAACTTGTGAACTTTAAATCTTTATGAAAATATTTGGTCATAGGTATGATGGTGGATAGATCATTTGTAAACTAGGTAGGGAGTACATCAGAAAGTGTTTGGTTGATATTGATGTAAATATAATCACAAGGCTGAGCCATGTAGTTATATCTGTCTTGTCAAAAAGCTAGATAAGGTTACATAATAATATTTCCCCAATCTAGTTTGACTTGGGGGATTTTTCTTTCTTTTCCTATCATAGCCAAAAGAATCCCCTATATACAATTCCTTCCCTTTGCTAAGAAAATAACAAAGAGACTTACTCGCAGCTGGGTGATCCCACAATAGTGGTTTACAATTTTTGGCCAAATTGGACACTGATTTTTTTTTTAAAACTAAATCTTCACATTTGGGCACCTATAGCGATTAAACCATGAAGAGTTTGAAGCTGATGCAAACTAGAGTCTTGTCACATTTTGTCTGTAGATTCTAAAAATAGTTTTTTCAATTTTTTTCGAATCAGATTGCACTTCTTTTTCCATCTCCCATGAAAATTGGTTTTTTTCAAAAAACAACATTTTAAAAAAGTGACGCACACCGTATAATGCATAAATTTTTTCCTTGAAAGATAAAATTCCAATTCTTTCAAATTTAGATTTGTAACTATATCTAGTGCTTCCACTTGGTTAGATAGTTTTTATTGAATATTTTTTCTTTAATCAAGTTTCAAAGTCAAATCAATTACAATTCGACATAACACCAAGAGCAACATAACTTTTATTGTATGTATCTAAATTTTTTTTTTTTTTGGATCAAGGACTCCAATATCTAGTGCACTCATATTTTTAAAATTTTATTTTTGATAATATTCTATTTTTCCACTTGTGCAGAATAGAGAGTTTTGTTTTCAGTGAAAAACCTATATTTAATAAAACTTAAAAAACAGATAGATAATATAATCAAAACATATTAAAATTATATTCGTTGGATAGCTTGTTTTGAGGGGAACCTAATACTAGTTGGGTTTCTAATATCTCCTCCATTTTCATTCTCAAATCGAGCTTCGAAGTGCAAAATTCTTAGCAATTTTGGTGGCTCAGGGGGTGAGGGTGAAAAAATGTAGGTTCGGTCGAACAAAAAAATAATGTTCGGTCGAATAGGGGTTTGATCGAACCCATGTTCAACCGAACCCATTCAACATAGAATAAAAAAATTGATTTAAATTGGGTTCGACCGAACATTCTAAAGATGTTCGGTCGAACACCTTCTTTTAAAAATTAATTTTTAATATTAATATAAATATTAATTATATTCTTTTTAAATGATGACTTGAAAGAAAGATATGGAGGGAGTGGGGGTAGGTGGCAGGGTTTAAATTTGATGGCCATATGACCGTATTTAGAGATTTTTTCCATATAATACAATCAAAATTTTAAGAAGATTGTATCAGATAAAAGGAGATATTTTGGATAGACTGTTAAAATTTATATAGAATTATAATGATATATATGTTTGATTATATATAATTTTAATACTAAGGTATATCATAATGTATTAAGGGCACCCTTGAATAGATAACCGTCATTAAAAAATTTGTTGACAGGAAAAATCGACCATCAAATTTAATCCTTGCAGGAGGAGATACTCAGAGAGAGAGGGAGTGGAGAGA